>CM067592.1:3885617-3978142 GCA_034336665.1 Luscinia megarhynchos | reverse complement strand
ATAAAAGTAACATATATATAAAGACATAAGATATACTTTCTGGTAGAAAATTCTAAGTAAAAAAGGCATTAAGGAAATAACTTTAAGACAAAGAGACAGAGAGTGTTACCTGCCTGATGCCTGCATATACTGCTTTATTCACTCTTAATACACTTTAAATGAACACATCACAGGAAAAGCAAGAGCTCACACTAGAACAGTGTGTTTCAGCAGTGAGTTAAAGGTGACATTGCAAAAGAAAGTGACAGATGATAAAAACCAGCCATTGCATGCATTTATAAAAAGAGAAAGGAGGAGGAGTGTACTTAAATGGGAGGCTGGGTATTCTATATAGTCTGTTAACCTTATTAAGTAAAGCATGCTATTTAAACTCCCTTGGTTTCAATATTTCCCCTTGGAAATATGGGAGTAGAAGGAAAACAACAGACCCGAATGTATGTAAGCACATGGATCTGATACTCCAGGGCATTTCCCTTTACTCTCTCTCACTCTCTTCCTTTTGCTATTTATTTTATTTTATTTTTCATTTTCATTTTAGCAACTTCTACATTCAAAGCCCAGAGCTTGGAATTTCATACTATTTAACACCTTGGTTAAGCAACTTACTTTAACCATTGGCACCAGCTGACTGCATCCCCATTAAGCAGAATTACTCTCATCATAGACATTGGAAATGGAAAAGACCTTACCCGTCATGTAGACCATTATACCACAACCAATGGCAGGATTGTTCCATTTAGCAGGAAAAGAAGAAGGGATGGGCTTGTCAGGGGATGATGACTCAAGAGAGAGTTTGGTTTCTCTTCCCAGCTCGATCTTGGGCTTCCAGAGACGACCTCTAGAAAGACCTGACTTAACCTTTGCTGCACCTCAGCTCCCCACCTCAGCAGCAGCTCCCTTCTTCCTGCTGCCCCATTATGGTCTTACAGGTTCTCCCAAGGCAACATTTATTTGTACCTTAGGTGTGTTTGCTGTTGTTAGTAGAAAGGCTCCCTGGTTTTCCAGATGGGGGAAAAGCCACAGCTGGAGCATCTGGCTAATAGCCTGTGCTCCCTTCAAGGGTTTTGCCTCTGAGTAATAATGTGGGTTTTATTCTCTCTGAACAACAAAGCAAGTAAAATGAGAGCAAGAGAGATAGAGACAGATCAAAGATGACCCATAATTTCTTCTTAAAACTGAGTTTAACTATAGAAATTATAATCTTGAAATCCTAACTGATTTCTCCACACACAGAGGAGACCTCTTAAGGTCTCCCCTGCATTTATGCTTTCAAGTCTGGGGCCACCATGAGGCACAATCTAAGACTGGAAAATGCACCTGCAGCATCTGTCAGCTAAAAAGAAATCTCTGCAGAAGTCAGACAGTCAGAAGACTCACCACAGTCCTGAGTTTATGTTAAATAATTCACGTGCTAACACTTTCCTCTGGTAGCAGTCACGGGGAAATCCCTGAGCTGAATTTAACAAACACCTGACAAAGTTTCCACTCACCCCTCCTCCTCCCTTCAAATGGCCTGCGGCCAGAGCAGCACACTAAGAGCCTGCTGGAATTTGGCTGTGTCCCCACCAGCATCTTCCACCTTCTGCCCAAAGCCACGGAGGAGCCCGAGATGGTGAGCAGGGCATGCCCTCAGCACCAGGGGCGAGGAAAGTTAGCGGGACTATCTGTCCGAGAAACACTTGCTTCTCTGGAAATCGCCTGCTGGCGCTTTCACACACGGGCGTGCAAAGCTCCATCGCCTCTGTCAGCCTCGCGGCTTGGCGAGAGGATCACGCAGGCTGGGCCGATCGCTAGCTGGGATCCTGCCGTGCCACATCTGAGGGATTGTCTTTCCAGGCACTCTTTTGGGCTGTGCCACCAGGTGATAAGGACATCAGAGAGAGGCCTCTGGGATGTTTTCCTTGATGTGGGAGAGAGCTGAGACTTCTAGAGAGAGAGAAAGCCAACAAAGGCACTGCTGGCTTTGTCTTTTGCGAGGAGGAGACTTTTTATATTTATTTCTTATACAGATGCGCACAGTCACTCTAGAAAGCTGTATTCTTTTTTGGTTGTTTTCTACATGATGGGATTGTTCTGCATGCTGAGTGACTTTGTGGAATCGTCTAGACTAGTCTGTAGGTAAAAGAAAGAAGTTATTTTAAGAATAGACCTCGCTACTCTTTTTGTGGGTTTTTTCCTCTTCTGTACAGCTAATCTCAACCAAGCCTTATTCATCGGTTATTGTTTGATAGAGGGGGAAGAGGCTAATGGTAAGAGTGTGTAGCCGCAACTTTTAAAATGTTAATTAAATTTAAAGGATATTATTTCAGCTAACACTGCAAGGACATAAAGGATTAGTACTACTCCATCCTGAAATGTTACCAAAATACAGATGAAAATTCTATGGGAATATATATGTGTATATAAATAATGGTTAATCTAATAGCTGCTCATTAACTTCCACAGCTTTATATCAAGCTCAGAAAGAGATCATAAACTAATATGGGATCTTCTAGAAAAGGATAAGATTAACCTACCAAATTCTTTGCTCAAGCTAACTTCTAATGTGTCAAGCTGGAGAAAACAGAAACAAACAGTGCCCTTCACACTGCAGTGTCCTTTTATTGACTTTTCTCAACTTTTCCACTTCTTTTGACTAAGTTAGAGCCTTACAGCCTTTTTCCCCAACTGGCATAAAATGATATCAGACCCACTGCATGCAATGATATATGCCTCTGCCTTCAGTCAAGAGAAAGTACATCACTATTTTATTGGATGCAGGTCTCAAGAGCTCATGAACTCAACAAACACCCCTATAAATTACTGGAAAGCCACACCAAAGTGTAACAACAATAAACTAGAAATGGCATAAGTGGCTTTACTCAGCCAGACCTTCAAATACTACTCTCTAAGAGATTCCCATGCTGCTTCCTTACTCTTTGCAGCTATTACTACCTTCTGTACAACCAGATGTATTGGACACATACAACACACTGCTCATGCCTGTCCTGCTCGTGAAACAGCCTGAAAAGTGTAATTTTAAAAAAATAGTGTCTAGAAAACAATTTTTTTTTCCTAATGCAATTTTTTCTTAATTACAGAATTTTTTAGTATGCTGAAAAAATATGCTAAACTCTTTGCTTTGCAATCTAATATCCCACACAGGAGTTGAGTGAAGGGGTGGTGAAGATGAGGTTCAGAGCCCATGAGGTAAAGTTTGCCTTGCTAATGACTTCACTCCAAAGGTGAATGTGCAGCTCATTACTGATGTCCGCCCCCTTCTGGATTTCTTTGGCAAGATTGTCAGTGTACACGTTAATTTAATGCTGACCGTGCTGTTCTAAGCATTTCTAGTGTGAGCACACGTCCAATAGCCAGTAGAAATTCAACTGAGTGCATTAACTCATGTCACACCTTCTACCAAGCAGCCATTATCTGGTGTTGATTTCCAGTCACTCCAGACTGGAGGCAAATTTAGACCAACTATCTCATCCGGAAAACTATTCCTCAGGGAGTATGATAGTGACCACACTGCCAAACCTGCACTTTTGAGGGTTTGCAGAGTGCTCACTTCATGCACTAAACTGAAAGTTGGAGCCTTCTCCATCTCCTGCCTGACACGGTTTTGAGCAGCAAGAATGTTGTCACTGAATTATCTGGAAACCATCCCTTTTAAATGGCTTCTCACACCTGGCTTCCCCTGAAAGCTTTGATACTTATTGCTTAGAAATATCGGGTTTCTAAAGCTAATTGTTGCTTATATCTGCAGAGTCTCTGGGAAGGAATTTATAGCTTGTTTGGTTTGGACTTCCACATCTTCCCATATTAGATTATTCTACAGTCTTTCCACTGAGAAGTTATTTTGATGTTTATCTTCTCTCTCTTAATTTCAACCCATTATCCTAGTTATTTCCCCCTGGGGTAATTTTGTTCCTCCCTGGGTGTTTGTGCTGTTTAGACGTTTGCAATGGGCTCCCTCTCCCCCTCAGATGTTGCTCAGCCCTGCTGTGCATATTGACGGTCGTTCTTGTAAAACTTTCCTTGTAAATCAACCCCTCCAGCTCTCTAATCATTTTTGCTGCACTTCTCTGAACTCCCTCCAGTTTGTCTTCATCTCACTGGTAATAACTTTGCCTATGTGTCATTTGGCATTTTCTCCTTATCACATTCCAGCAGAGCATCAAACCTTTTGCCCTGTTGCTGCGTGCTGTTGTCAGGTAGACTGGACTTGAATGATTGACGTAATCCCTTAATTTGCCAGAGGGGCAGTTTTAGATTTTTGTAAACCTGTAAATTGGTGATTTGAGCCAAATATGATGCTGGGGAGGGGGGGTTTATTCACTCATCTTGTCTAAACAAAACTGGAGCTGATTTTGTGGATTTAAATCCAGGGAGCTCCTGGGTGTTTTTCCCTACCGTTTCTGATGTTGGAATAAAACATCAGTGCTAATTTGATGGCTTTCCAAACAGAATTCAAAATTCAGAGGAGCAAATCCTCCTCGTTGCTAAGTCTGGGATGCTTTGTTTTTGTCACTGGTGGCAGAAGGTGGGAGTGACACAGTTCCAGGCAAGAAGGAGCAGCCCCTGCACAATCCCAGTGTCCAGTCCTGTTCCCAGCCATTCCCTGAGGTACAGCCCAAGAGGAAAAGAATTCTTTTTACTTCTCAGTAGATATGCCCTTGCTTGTTCCCTGTCTTAGAGTAACAGGCTTCTCTTGGCTTCAGCCTCCCATCCTCATCTGAGTTTTACATTCTTCCATGACTTTGCTCTGACCTTTTCAAGGCTGCCTTGCTTTATTCACAGAAAACCACTCCACTCCTGGACAGATCTTGGCCCATGGGGTCAGGGAACTGAAGAGGTTTACATCCTAAAGCCTCATGTTGTTCATGGAGCATGTTTTAATGTGCACAGTTGAGTCAGATGTCCTGTATATTGAATATCCCTTCCATATTGAGAGCTTGCAGTCTCCTTACTATGGTTTTTAAAGGACTGAATTCTCTGAGCAAAAGGTTCCTATGACAAAAGATTGCCTACCTTTCCCATGATTACATTCCCAAAGGTGAATGCCAATGTGTCAACAGAAGGAAATATTTCTCCTGCTTTCTTCAATAATTTATTGGCATTCACAGCTTTCTCCTTCATGATGACTGCTCCTGCAGCTCTAAGAATATCAGCTCCACTGAGAGATTGAAATTTACTTGTCACAGCTCTCCCAGGCAGTTACAAAAGGTGTGGTGTAGTCAGGCTCCTGATTAAAAAGATTAGAGAGGATGGGGAGCAAAAACACAGCCACCCACCCCAAGAAACTTTAAAGGCCAGCCTAAATGCAGGTGAACCATTTTGCAGATGGATATTTTTACCTTAAAAATATATATATATATATATATTCTCAGAATCCATTCTTGTATCCAACTGCCTTCCAGCACAGAGATGTAGGTATGGGCTCATCATCTCTATGACATCTGGGTGGAATGAATTGCTCATTTCATGCCTCAACCCATTCATCTGCTTGGCTTTTGAATGAAGAAATGTCCCAGTAGGGCTGAGTTTGTCAGAGTCAGTGACTCCCGGAGGGTTGCACTCAGTTTTGTGACCCAGATCCCAAATTAGCAATCATGAAAGAGAAATGGAACCGTTTATTCAAATTCATAATTAATTACTGGAAGATGCTTGAATGTAGTCTTGGAAATAATCTCATAAGTGCTTGCTTCAAGTAAATAACCACTATTTTAAATTACTTTTTCCCGCGCAATATCCAGTTGCAACATGGACTTTGGGTTCAGAAAGCTCATATTAATTCCAGCTCTGTGCCAGGAGCATCCTGCCTTTCTTGGGCACAGCCTGTCACCATTAGCTGGTGATGTCACAACTGGAGAGACAGAACAAGATCAGCCCAGAGCTGCAGCTCAGGAGAGGCAGGGAGTCATGGCAGGCTGCAGCCAGCACTCACACGTTCCTGCAGCACATCAGAAATTAAATCGATCAGCTCTGAGTTAACATCGCAGCAGCTCAATTCTATTTATCAGTTTGGCTTGTGTAATTTTGCCTATACGTGTTTTCCCCAGAAAAGGATGGTTTTTTTTAGTTAAGAAAGCATTTGCAGAACTTTTTTGTTAAACTGAAAGATTGTGTTTTGAGGGCAATTTCAGGGCAGAAAGGGGATTGTTTGCTTGTTCTGGGTTTTTTTTGGCTTGGGTTTTGTTTGTGTTTTGGTTTTTTTTTTTTCACTTTAGGGTTTTTTTCTGCCTTGTTTTATGAAGGTAATAAGAAAACAGTTTCTTAAAGAGGACTCCACTTAGTTTAAGCAGATGAAATTTGGAATTGATTTAAATCTACTCATTTAGCTATACACCAAATTCTCCAAAAATTCAATTACAAGTAGTTTTGTAAAATCTTTTTTTGATGAAATATAAAAGAAAATAATATTGGTTTAATAATTTCTTTCATAAAAGAAAATATTTCCTTCTTGTCACTAGCTGGCCATCCTTAGCACTTTCATATCTCCTCCTCTCTTCTGTCTCCTCTGGGCTTCCCACTCTCCTCATCACCCACTTCAGTTCCAGGCTCTACCTGTCAAAAATGCTGAAAACTTTAAATTAGCTTTACACGGAAAAACAGATGTCCCTCTTGCAAGCCTGCAATATGTTTTTTTTTCTGCTTTGAACTGAGTTCAGCCCCTCTCCTACCCTGAAAAAAAAATATTTTTCCAGAGAAAAATTTAAAAATAAGGTAAAAGTTTTGGTCAATAAAAATGTTTCTGGCAATAAATAGAAATTTGTTTTAGAAACATTTACATGCTTTAAAATTCTATTATACAATTACAGTGACTGTCCTTGTGAAAAGTTACTTTGAAATAATAAAAAATGCCTCATGTTCTGAAAATTTGAGACTAGATTGCCTGCACTTTTTTGAAAAGATGGATCTTATTTTTAACTGCTCCACAACATGTCATTTAACTGACTTCAGATTTTCTGACAAAAACCCTTCATTTTGGTCTGATGAGCTCTACATACAACATTTAAGGCTGAAATACTTTCCTTAGAGAGTTTTTTGACTCAGGATGCCATGGGGAATGAGGGACCTGCAGCGCACAGCTCACCCTGAGTGGTGTGGTGAAAGCTGAACAGGGACAAGTCATCCTTCCTTGTGGACAGGTGCCACAACACCACTGCCATGGCCAGTGGCTGGGTGTGCAGGGCATCTCAGAATTCATGGGTCCTTGATGCCAGATTCCCACTTTGTGTGTCTCAGAGCAGCCAGCCACAGATGGGAGCCAGCACAGCCCCCTCTGCAGAGCCATAGGAGACCCACCCAGATCCTTTGGAAGAGCTGAGCTCCTTTGGAGAGCTGAGCACACGCCAGAAAACTTGACCACACCTTGATTTTTGACAGCAAAGAGATTTCCCGGGATATTTCTTGTCTGGGAAGCCACTTCAGAACCCAGACAGAGAGCAGGAGCTCTTTCTCAGCACTGCTTGGTCCCAGGATATAAATCCTTATGCTTGGAGGCTTTAGAGACTTTAGCTAGCCTCTAATTAACAAAGCTGAGGAAGAAACTTCCCTGCAGGCCAGTTATTCCATATCTGCCTTCTGCAGGGTTTCTTGTGCTTGTGTCTAAAACAGCTACCAGGGCCACTCCAGGGAAAACTCCAGGCAGTGGTTCAGACCCTTTATTTCTTCTTAATATGAAACTCTGGATGCCACTGTCCTGACCAGAGCCTGGAAACCCCAATAATTTGCATTATAATGTCCACTTCACATTCACAACAGAGATTTTTTAAAAATCAACTACTTTTCTCTTCTTTCCTGTCTTTTCCTCTCATCTTTTCTTCTTTTTCATGAGGAGCGCGCAGGCACATTAAATTGGACACACTCAAGTAAACCAGTTTGTAATGATATGTCGGACTTCCCGTAGCAAGAGTAGGTAATTTGGCTCCATTTTGTATTTAGATTTTGAATTTTCCTCTGTCACAGAAAGGATTTTTCATCAGAGACTTTGGATGCACAATAGCTGCGGGCATTTAATCTGCAGAGGTGCTCCTGAGGATACACACTGCAGCATCTACTGTCTTTGGTTTGCATCCAGAGAGAGAAGACAGAGGTGAATTTGGAAGGGATCCAAAGAAAGAAAAGAAAGGAAAGCGGTGTTCCTAATTTCACACATTTCTGTAGCTGGAGTGTGTCTTGCAGGCAGCAGGATGCCATTAGTGTCTCCACGGCCCAGGGAGGTCCCTTGGCATTTAACCTCAGCTGTTCCACTTACTCCATAAACACAGGACTTAAATTTCTGAAATGTCTGGTTTTAAATGAATTCTTCAAAGAGGTACAGGGTAAGGCAATGTTTCAATAAATATGTAACATCCACCTCCTTTATCTGTTTTATTATCTGGATACAGACAAGCATTTTATAGCATTTGAGCCCCCTATTTCCATGGTACAAAAATGGGAACGACCCTCTCATCTCCTGTCTTCTCTTAGAAACCTGCAACTGAAGAGAGTCCTCAACAGCAAAGCAAGCATTTCCATGATTCAATCATCACAGAATCCCTGAATGATTTGGGTTGGAAGGGGCTTAAAAGATCATATAATTTCAACCTCCTGCCATTGGCAGGGACACCTCCACTAAACCATTTTCCCAGAGCCCCATCCAGCCTGGCTTTCCACACTTGTGGGGATGGGGCAGGCACAGCTTCTCTGTGTAACCTGCACCAGGGCCTCACCATCCCAGCAGCCAAGAATTTCTTCCTGATATCTAATCTAAACCTACTCACTTTCAGTTTGAAGCCAATCCTCCTTGTCCTGTCCCTCCCTGCCCTTGTTCAAAGTCCTTCACCATCTCTCTTGTACCCACTCCAGGAACTGATTCTCCCTGTTCTCCCAGGCTTCTCTTCTCCAGATTGAACAACCCCTGCTCTCTCAGCCTTTTTGTATAGCAGAGATGCTCCAGCTCTTGGAGCATCCTCATGGTCTTCTCTGGATCCAGCATGTCCATGTCCTTCCTGTGCTGAGATGGATGCAGCACTCCAGCTGTGATCTTATGGGAGTGAAACAGAGGGATAAACAGGCTCAAGATGACAGAAATTGGAAGAGCTTCAATTCCAGACTATTTAATGAATGGTGCAAGGCCAATTTAAGGGACACAAGCTTCAGGACTCCCTTAAGCTTTACATCGATTGTATAGAGTTTATGAAAAGTCTTCTGGTGTGTGGAGAGCAGTCTGACAAGGGGGACTTGGTTTAAAATTCTCAACCCATTTTTGCAGATGAGAGACTTAAATCAATCAGATACGGTTGGACTCAATGATTCCCCATTCTTGGAAGTTTTCAGAGCTGGGCTAGAGGGAACTTGGAGCAATCTGGTCTAGAGGAAAGTGTCCCTGCCCACAGCAGGGGGATTTGGACTAGGTGATTGATAAGGCCCCTCCAACCCAAACCATTTACCAAGTCTGTGCTTCCATGATATGTGGTTGGACTCAATGATCTTAGAGGTCTTTTCCAACCTTAACAGACCCAGAGGTATCCAACTCCTGCAGTCTTTGGCTCCCAAAGAGCCTGTCCCCCAGGCACCACTCCCCTTGCAGCTGAGCCCTGGCACTGCACTACAAACCAGCCTTGAGAGGGTTTAATCTGAGATGCTGGGATGTGAGCTAGAGAGGCTGAAGTGGGGCTGCACATCCTCTCGTGGTTCTGGGCATCAGGGAGAGACAATCTGCAGCTGAGAGGAGGGTGGAAGGGATTAAATCACAGCACAGCTCATGTCAAGAGTGCCTTTGTCAGAGCAAGCAAGCAGCTTTAGGCAGCTTGAACAAGGCCACAGAGAGAAGCTGTGCCAACAATGGCCCCAAACCAAATCCCAGCCCAGAGCTGCACCCACAAAGCTCCACCTGTGGAATCAAACCCAAGCTCTGGAGTGCTGGTGTGAGCATGGCTTCACTGCTTCTGGTGGTACAAGCCATGCAAGGCAAAGGTGGTGAGGTGATTTGTGCAGGGTTTTACAGAGAAGAGCACACTGATTCCAGAACTCCTGCTTCAAAATATTTCCCTGTTCCTCTTTAAGCCTTGCAATGAGCCTGTCTTTACTTCTGCTTTTTGCTACTGCTCACTTTTTTCTTGAAACTTGTTTTTGTCCAACACTGGTGGCCCCAAAATTACTGCTAATTTCCTGCAAGGAATTTGTTCTTTGAAATACACTGTATGGCACTATTCATTTTCCTCTTTTTTCTATATTTTTTTCCCTCTTCTATCTGAGACTAGCACTGAGTCTGTTAAGAACATGTAAGTGTAGTTGCTTTTGAATGCTGCAAGGTAAATGCTGAAAATGACATCTTAAATGGAATCATTAAAGCAGATGTAAGTATTATCTGAATGCTTCTGAAGTCTCCTATGCACAGCAATAGTGTCTTTATTTTCTCTCCTGATGTATGCACCTTTTTAAAGACAGCTGACAACCTATTATTTTTTTTCTTTCTCCCCATTTTCAAGCCTGAACTTATGGACTACATTCAGATCTTAAGGCTGTAACCTGTTTGTTAGGAAATGTCTGCAAACCTGACCAAAATATAGGCACAGTGCAAGGGTGGTTGTGATCTATCTATCTGTGAGTTATCTACTCTTTTTAGGCTACTAAACAGAAGGAAATGCATATAAAAATGTTAACCACTGGCTTATGGGAAATAAAGCAATCTGCTCCTCATTATGATTAGACAAAGCACATATATTTGGTGGCTGCCATGGACTCCCTCAGTTGTAAAATTTGATTCCTGATGAAAGTGGGACTCATCTCACTTTGCTTCCCACTGTGGAATAGGTCACTGCTACTTTATATCTGCCTATAAGCAAGCCAGAGACAGTCCTTTCCATAAACTGGTTCACATTCCTTTTCTTCAGGGTGGGATGAGCCTTCAGAAGGCCTCGGAGGGAGGGAGGAGGAACTTTCAGAGGAAGCTCATACAACCATCCTGCACTAGAGGCCAATCCTCCAACAGTGAAGTCGAGGCTCCATCAATCACACAGGCTGATTTTTGGGTGGCTGCAAGCCCAGGAGCCGGCACCCCAGCCAGATGAGCTGCTCTGCTCTGAGCATTGCACGCCCAGGGCCCTGCAGCTCTGCTGGAGAAGCTCTGCAGTGCTGGAGCAGCACCAAGGCACAGGCTGTGGAAGCTCGGGCAAGACACTAGATAGACTGCTTGGCTTTGGAGATGCTCTGATCCCCCCTTGAGTCTGAGCCCATGCCTGTACATGGGCCAGATGGAGCTCCCCTGATGAGCTCTTAGTCCACCCCTCTGCTCACACTCGTGAGGCACAGGAGAAAGCTGGAGGAGCAGGACAATCCCTTTTCCCAGAAGTGCAGATCCCCCCAGAGAGAGACACAGCTTCCTGTCTGCATCTGGGAGAGGTAAATGCAATTTCATGGTGTTTAACCCAAATAGTCCAGCTGAACAGCAGTCTGGAAACTCCATCAGTGTTAGTACAGCATCAAGCCTCAGCCCTGATGCCATTTAGCCCATTAGCCCTGTCTGACACGCACTAACCTCAAACCAGGGCACACGTGCCATGAACATGTGGAAGGAGGCACGTGCAGGTTAAATCTGTTTGATAGCATCCACTATGAAAGACTGGAACAACAAACACAAGTAACAAATGAAACATCTAGATTCACAAACTCAAAGGAAAGGTGGACAACAACATCACTACCAATAACCCAGCTCTCTGATCTCTAAGTGATGACTACTGAAGGCCCCACTCAGGAAACTCAGGACTGTCAGCCAAGACTTTTTAACTGTTAAGAAGAGGGAAACAAGATTGCCATGACTTATGGTGCAAAGCATGTGGGATATCTTGCTTGTGGGACTTCTGGGTCTGTGCAATATTGGCTTTCCAATGTTTGAAGGTGCCCCAGAGCTCTCTGGGTTACTTGTGGATTGGCCTTGGCCCTTAGCTTTGGGATAACAAATCCTTTTTTCCACCTATTTCTGAGAAGCCCTTAGCAAGTTCTTTGTAGTGGTCAGACAGATATTTTATAATTGCTGTTCTTTTTTGGGACTTAGTATGCTCAGCTCCCTAGCGTTCCAGAAAGCTCTTGCTGTTACTGTACAAATCAGGTAAGATATGTCTTTAGATGTTTTACTAATGGGTGTCAGGTCATGACACTATAATGCTAAGAGACCTAATTTTTTGACATTCAGACAGCCTGAAGCCTGAGATTACAGCAACGTAAAAGTTTCATTTATGTCATGCTTGGAAAGGATTTTGTTTGCTTGCTTGCTTGTTGTTTCCCAACAAAGCAAAAAACAAGGGGTAGCTTCAAAAGAAAGCTCAAATTCTTTCAATTGTGAATTATGTGGAGATCCATGCAAGCAAATGTTTGACATTTTTGATGCACTGTAAAAACACTGGATCTGCACCTAAGGAACTGGTCTGACTGAGAGGTTACATCTATATTTACTGAAAGCAGCAGGTCCTAGGAGCAGACCTGCCTTGATTCTGGCCCTGCACATTTATATTGTCCTTGCAGAGTCAGGTACTGGTATATATAGATATCTGATTCATAACCTATCCTGCACCTCACTGAAGGCATTGGTTTAGGACCTGGGTGGCCTTGATTTTATTATTAGTGCTTCCACTGGCCTGCTGCTCAGCAGTAGGTAAATGAGGTCATCACTTTGTGACTCCGTTCCCTTTTGCAAAATGTAGATAAAAACTCTTTTAATCCTGCTGATGAAAGGTGGTATGATGAATAGCATTCTTACCAGCCTTGCCTTCCTTATAGTAGGGGTCTTTGTGAATCCGTTCTATTAACAGCTCTAAGAACCATAGAAATCCCTATATAAATTAAACACTAAACCTTGGCAGTGCCATGAAACTGCAATTAGGAAATGAAAAAGCTATAGTTTTCAGAGGAACAATAGACTTGCCCACATTGCATATCGTGCATAGATTTAAGTATGCATTTAATAGTCTGACTGGTAATAAAAATACTATATAGATACAATATTTTTGAATTATTATTGCTACGCTGGAAGATCCACACTGTTTCTGTACCCTGGCTCTTGTGTGCTTAAATTTGTAACTTCACTGCTACACTCTCAGACTTGTTTGCATTCAATTTCTTTGGGCTTTCTAAATTAGATACGTACGTGATGCTCTGTGCTAAAACTAAATCGATTCTTAATAGTCATGTGGTGTTAATATTAAACCAATTAGGCTCAAATTAACACACACATTTATTTAAGCAAGGCCCTGATCTTGTAAACAACTTAAGCACGTATTTTGAACTCTGGTTTAGCAAAGTTCCTAAGTACATGAGCAATACAAACCCTGTAAAACATAGCTCAGCTGGACAAGTTAATTACTGAAGCAAAGTTGTGGCACCACAAAGAAACTATATGAATAAATGCTGTCTTGGGTTAAAATAAAATTAAAAAAAAAAAAAAAGTAAAAGGTAAAGTTTAAACTTGCAATAAATTTTTTGGAGGCTACAGATTCAGAAAAAAAGGTGTACATATCTATGGATAGTTTTGGATGTTTTCTCCAAGATCTAGTAGGAAAAAGCACACTAAAAGTGATTCAGTTCTTTGTGCACTGGACATTTACTAGTGAATCAGATGAACACTTTTGGTTTTCACTGCTCAAATTCCCACTGACACCAATGGAAGCTCAGATATGGAGCCCACTTGCAGACTGTTAAATGTCAACACAGATGTGCTGGGCTCATGTAGGTATTCAAAATGGGAGCTGAGCCTGTTATTGGAGGAGGATTCAATGGAAACTCCCTTTGAGGAAACTAAAATGTTTCCACTCATCTAAGTCTTAAATAGCAGCTGTACGGGTGAATAAACTTCCTGTTCCAAAAATCACACATGTGTTTATGGGTTCAATTGAATCTGGCCTCAGCAGGTTTCATCTTAGTGTGACTAGCGTTTCTAGATGATAAGGACTTAAACATCCTTCTCCTTTCTCCAAATTATCTTTTCTTTCTTTGGCCAGATGCTGCCAAGGTGGAGGTATAGGCTATTTACTTCCTCCATTAAAGTTTTAGAGTTTGACATGTAATCAAGTTGCATTGGCTTAACAAAATTCTGCTGATCTGTCAGAGGGACTGCCCACATGTTAACAGCTGCCTATCCACACACATGCACACATGCTCACAGCCTTTTCTAGACATGAGATTACGTGAGGTGGCTCAAAAGTGCCACAACATTGCCTTAGGAGGGGTTACTGGAGACCAGTACCTCTTTAGCTTCCTTGAATAAAATAATTTTTCTTATCCAAAATGATGGCCATGGAAGGTTTGTATGAGCTGCATCTGTGCACAGGCAGCAGGGTACACAAAGGCAAACCTGAGAGGTGAAGGACAATGAAGTGGAGGGCCAGGTTTGCTCGGGGTCTGCAGAGGCAGAGTTTGTCCCTGCAGTGGCTATTTGCACAGCAACACACAGCTGCAGAGAGGCACAGGCAGAGCAGCAAGGTCTCCAGCTGTGTTTTTTGTCTTTGCTAGCTGTGGAAGCCTTCAGGGAAGTAATAAGGCTATATACTGGCCCAAATGTTTGTGGTCAAGAACTCGTGCCCTCAAAAAGAAGCAGTGCATAGCCCTGTTTTATGACCACTGGAATGAACGGCGTAATTCATCCAAATTCATTCCCAAAGTAGTTCTGCTGCAGCCTGTGGAGAACTACTCTGGATGCATTTAGCCCATAATCTTCCTCCATCAAAGATATGACTATACCCTCCAGTGGGCAGTAAAGTGCTTTGGGGCATCTAATTGAAAGTGTGACAGTTTTACACTGTTGGGAAGCAGCAGTTGTGGGTGGCATGTGCTCCACTGGCATCTGAGGGTAAATACAGCAGGATATGTGGCAGTCTACAACTGGGAGCTACATTATGCATGTGCTGGGAACAGCAAGCCAGTGCCACAATGCAATTATAGCTTTAAACCGTGCCCAGTGTGTCTGTTCGGCAGCAGTAGACAGACAGCTCCAAATCATTATTTTTTTTCTGCTTACTTAGCTTCTGGTGATTAGGTTCCTGTTTTGCAATTGTGGTGACTAAACCAATTAAGGTGCAATTTAAAGAAGGAACTCATAAATACTGTACAAAGGTAGTATTGACATAACTAAACTTTATTAAAAAAAAAAAAAGAAGGAAGGGTAGGGGGGCTGTGGGAAGAGAGGAGGCTACGTTTCCAAACCGAGCAATCCATTTTGGAAGACTCTGCCACATGCAGTAACTTCTGCAGTATGAATAAATATGCATAATCAAAAAGGGAGCACAGCTCGCTTCTCTCTATTGCTCATTTGATATACCTCTTCATGTCATATCCACTTTCACATAAACAACACAATAATAAAACATCTGCATTGCTAAATAACACTACTGTGTTCTAATTCCTCTGGAATGACATGAATAAGAACATCCTACTCCTGTTTATTAGAATTTATTGATGACATGAGTGTGTAAAAGCAGCAGAAGGCATAATTAATCCTGGTACAGCCCCAAGTTACACGTCCAAACTTGACAAGTTTCACTCTTGACTTGCATTACTTTCCCTTGACGCGCGGTAACACCGAGGGCTTTGACAAGGTACAGATGTCCTGCTACAGGAGTGGCAGCAAGGCTGTTTGCTCCTTGGTTCCAGCTTCTGCAAAGGATGGGCTTTGGCTCAGAGAGGAACGATGGGGGAATACAGAGCACTTGGTAAAAAAGAAAATAAGAAAATAAGCATCCCTTTGCTCGAGATAGCAAACAGCCCGCTAATGAAGCTTACAGATGATGTTCAATTGGGAGGACTAGTGAGCCACGTCAGGGAAGAGCAATAATATTGGCAGATTTAGAGAAATTAGAAATAAGAGAAGAAAATAACAAAATTAGATCAATCTTTAGAAAGACAATTTGAAACACAAAGGCAGCTGGAAGGAAAAGCTGAAAGCAAGCTGCAACATTGAAATAAGTCTAGAGGGAATAATGGATGCGAAAATAAACATTCTTTGTGATGTGATGTGGCTAAGAAAACAACAGCATATGTAGAAATCTAGCCACGAGCTCAGTTTACCTTATCTATCCCCAGGGAACTGGTGGACGCACCATTCTTGGAAGTGTTAAAAAAACAAGTAGATATGGCACTTCATGGTGTGGTTTAGTGGGCATGGTGGTATTTGGCCAAAGGTTGGACTTCCCAATCTTGAAGGTCTTTTCCATCCTTAATGATTCTATGATTCTATCTATTTCCCAAGGCAAAGAATATATTAATATCATACAGCTTTGAGCCACATAGTTTGCAATTTGAGGGCCATCTTTGGGACCTGAAGCCTGTGATTTTGGATCCCTGTGACCTGTTTCATGACCTTTGAGGCACTGGCAGGTAACCAGACCTCTAAGGGTACAGCCCTTGGGCCCTCAGTCAAACTATCTGTGCTCTAAAAGCCCATATTCTCTCATATTCTTGCTCTGTATAATTTTATAAACCTCCGTTTCCACGGTGCCCAACAATATTAATTCCTTTACCTGATGGGTTTGAACCCAGAACTCTGAGAAAAAAGCCTCACCTACTACATACAAATGCTCTAGAAAGGAAATTTTACAATTCACCTCCTTTGCTTTTTTTGTACATATTGCATCTAATTCTGATTATATGAAATCTGATTATACCAGAAAGCAAACAACTATCAGCCAGCTTGGGCATTTTCCTTTCACCCTTCCTCTGTCCTATCCTCTAAAACATTTGCTCTTCCATCCAGACTTGGAAAGACCAAACCAAGGCTACTCTTACAGAGCACTTTCCTCCTTGGAAAAGAGGAAACTGGAAACCTGGATGCTGCTTCCATGAGGAATGAATATGTTAACTCCTAAGCTGTTGTGCTATCAAGATGCTCCCTTACTGCAATGCTGAGGGCTTCACTCAGAACCTTTTTAAAATGCTGCAAGGCTGAACATTGTGCCACTGAGCCACAGTTCGGTAAAAGCTGTAAAACTCATGTTGTTCTTTCTGAGACCTCCTGACTCAAAACTTTGCCACGACTAAGACAGCAATTGTTGCACAAAAATAACGTCAGGAAGAAGTATATCTTTGTACCTTCTTTTTGTATATATACAAGTCAGGAGGACAGCCACAACTGAGACTGTAGGTTTGCTTCTGACCAAGGACTGTCAAAAAGACTTTGGAGAACTAGAGACAATTCAGAGAAAAGCAGAGATCTGGAGGAGTCGAATTATGAGTAAAAATCTTAAAGTACAAATCCTGTAAAAATTTTAGAAGGTTTTAGAAGGGAAAAATCCCATATGTATATCCTCAGGGGATTTGTCCAAGCACCTATTTTTCCTTTTCTTTTCTTCTTCTTTTTCTTTTTTAACTGTGTGTACATTCTTTTCCCTTGCTTTCTGCAAAGAAGTGCCATGAACAACTTTGAGCACCTTCAATCAAAAGTGCATTTATTTCAAAAGCTTGCATGATGATTAATATCTGCCTGCCCACAAGCCACTTTATTCAGATGGGATTCATATGGGAGATTTCATAAATTTAACAAGGGTGCCTCTCAGAATCTTCCTGTCTCTTATGAAACATTATTTTAATATTTTCGTTTCCAGGGAACTCATCTGCTAAAACTGCAGCACCTATCTTTCCTGCCCTAGACAAAATGTTAGCAGGATTTAGAAGCACACAATTAGAAATGTGAGAATATGCTCCTGATGGATATACACACTCCTAATAAATATGTTTGTATGTGTATATTTGTATGCCTTAGCAGTCACCAAGCTCCAGTGACAGCAGGAATGTCTCATCAGAGATCATCCTCCTTCCCCAGGCACTCTGCCCCAGAGGGTGTGAGGTGCTGCCAGTAGAGCCAAAAAACAAAAAGTATGATTGTTCACCCAGCATGGAGGTGTCACTGAGGTCAAAGAAGTTCATGTCCTGCACCAAAACTGCACCACAAAGAAAAAAGATGTGTCATTGTCATAGGAGATCCCTCCTTGAAGGGAACAAAGAACCAATGTGCAGGCCAGGATCATTCCCTATGGAGCTCCTGCCTCCATTTGGCTTTGTTAACAATGAAAAGATGTAATGATGTAATGATGTAATGATGTACCCTGCTTTGGTAGGGCCCTCAGGCCATTATTTATTGTTGCTTTTCCAGGTGGGCAGCAGAGAAGTCACAATAAGAAGACCAGTGGTGACCAGGAGAGACTTGAGGGCCCTTGGGATGGCAAGTTAAGGGATCTAGAGCACAAGTGATATATTCATGATCAATATCTGGGTCCAGGCTTGGTGCCACCAGAAGAATTTGGGGTCAGTTAAGACCAGGCCTGCTGGCGACACACATGTCAAAGTGGGAAAAGGATCTTTGCACAGGGGTGATAAGGGTTCATTGGAAGAGCTTTAAATTAGATGTGAAAAAAAGGTGGTGGAATATTACAGAGTGTTTTGATTGTCTAGAACTTAATGATGGTGATGACAGGATTGTGTGTCTGTGGGTAAGAATCAGGGGGAGGGCAAACAAAGCAGATCTCCTGGTAGGAGCTTGTTATAGACCCCCCCAACCAGGATGAGGACAGATTAAATATTCTCTAAGCAGCTGGGAGGAGTCTCACAATCACTACATCACAGCACAGAACAGAAGAATATTTTAGGAAGGAGACCTTCCTGGCATCCTGACAGGCAGGGCAGGATCCTCACTGGAGCTACTGATAGTGAAGGAGAGGGGCTGGTGAGAGATGTGGAGGGTGAGGGCTGTCCTGGGCTCGGCAGACACAGAAGGAGGTTTTCCATTCTCAGAGAAGCAGAGACAGAGGTCAGCAGCACTGCCCCTTGGTCTTCTGGAGAACTGAGTTTGGCCAGTTTAGGAACATGGTTGAGTGAGTTCTTTGGGAGACAGTCCTGATGGGCAAAGGTGTCCAGGAAGGCTGGATAATCTTCAAGAAGAAAATCCTAAAGGCAGAGGATCAAGCCACTCCAGTGTGCCAAAAGATAGGCACAGGGAAGGAGACTGGCTGCACGGAGCTTTGGCTGGAGCTCAGGAAAAAATCCAGGAGAGCATAGGACCATTGGAAGTCTGCTTCAGGCAACTCAGGAAGACAGGAAGGGTGCTGTGAGGTTGTGCAGGGAGAAAATTAGAATGGCCAAAGCCCAGCTAGAATTTAATCTGCTGTAAAACACAACAAAAAATATTTTATAAATACATCAACAAGAAAAGAAAGGCCAAGAAGAATCTCCATATTTTATTGGACATTGTCCACCCGTGGCTGAGAGGGACACAACAGACCCACAACAGCCACCACAGACATGATGGGGTGCAAAGGGACCTGCAAAGGGACCAGTTAGAGCTACACATCTGAAGAGAGCCCTGACATAGGATCATAAATCCCAGAATGGTTTGGGATGGAAGGGACCTTCAAAATCATCCCATTGTAAACCCTGTGCCATGCACATGAACAAAAAGATGACGTGACTGGTTGAAAGTATAGCACCATGTGTCTTTGCTCCTGGAGCTTCCCAGAGCAGCAGCACAACAGGATGGACCAGGAGTATTTAGACACAGAGTCTCAGTGCAGCCTCTATACTGTCATCAGGGAACTCTTTTCCTGGCAAATTCACTGAGGGTGAAACCCTCAATTTTTCTAAATTCTGTAGTTTGCAATGTTGTGGAAAAAAAAAAAATAACTTGTGCTCTCTACCATTTCAACATCTGTGTTTTACCAGACAGTCTGTAAAGCCTTTAGGGATTCTTTTCTTGGTTTAACCTGAAGCAGAAATGCTTGATGCCTTCACACATCCCGTGCACCTGGAATCTATCAGAAAATGTTTTAGATTCCACACTTCCTGGAATACCCCTAAAGTTCATAGCAATTTTGGCATTTTTGGGGTAGCAAAATACTTACATTTAGCTTCTTAGTCCCTTTTAGGCACACAGGTTTTCTGAAATCAAGGAGGACTCAGTGGATTTATTAATTTTTTCGCAACTGGTTTCAAGTTTTACTTCATTCATCTGTATTATTTTCAACACAGAGCTATTGGTAGGTGTGAGTTAAGTTCCTAGCCCTTGTATAGACTTTTGCAGCAAAGTGAGGCATGATCCATGAAAAGGATTAACAAATTACCAGAGAGTTTCTATAGAATCTAGGTCCCTTTCTCTGTCACTGATGTAAGAGTGTTTTTGCAGCAGCTCAGTAGCTTTTGTAGCACCTCTGTTTTTTCTCAGTGAAGTACCACACAGCCTCGAAAGGAGACACTTGGGACTCACCCTCCAAGAGCTACAGCTGCTGGCCTTGCCCTCCTGCCCTGTGATCTTTGCCCTGCACCCACACAGCAGCTCAGTCCCAACAGCAAAGCCCAGCTTTGGGATGTAAAAGAGATGGACAAAACTGGAGTGCCATGCAGTGATCTTTTCAAAATGTTTTTTCCAAGTCAGAGAAGGCCCAAATATTCAGTTGCCCCTTGTTTAAATTTTTCTCTGCTTATCAAGTTGTTTACTCTAAAATCAATCTGTTGAGAATAGAGCTGAAATTTTCCCAAAAAAGGTCTTTAATCCCTTTTCTGGATTTGTTTAGATAACGATCTCTTGGCATGCCTTACTACGAAAGAAATTTGACTACTTCTTTGGTTCCATTCTTTGTCTAGCTCATTTAAAATAGGAGCTTTCATGGAAAAGAATGATTTTTATTTTGTGTTGATATGGAGCCTCAGAAAGCTCATCTTTGTTTGAGTCTCTGGCTCTGGTCTTTCGTGGTACTGCAGAATAATAAGAAATAGAAAGGCAAATGTCTTTTTAAGACAAAATTTCCTGCTCCTCCTCATTTTGAAATCCATAGATCTCACTTTGCATAGCATTTTCATAAACAGAGAAAACTCTCTATAGCAATGAAATAAAATTAAGATACAGTAGTGCCCCTCAGAACACCCATCATACTTTCAAAATAGACCATTCACTTACTGCAAAGGTTATTTCAAGCTAAGAATCCATTTATTTGAATGTATTTCCATTTTAATCAATATCCTTTAGAAATGGTCTCTTTCTTAGTCATGTAAGGTGAATTGATATAATTTTAAGGACATGTATTTCTTTTATGAATGTTCTTATATGGCAAGGACATATGTGAGATTGGATTTTCACCTTTGGTAGATTTGAGTCAACAGCATTTTCTTTACCTTAGTGCAGCAAGAGGATGAGTGCCAGAGGCAAGATTTGCAGAAGAGGAGACATTTCTACAGCACCTGAACACTGTGGTGACAACCCCTAGTTTCTAATCCCAAAAGATCTCTTAGCAGTGCTGCAAAATCTTCCTTTCCCCTGAAAGCCTGAGACACCTTTCACCAAAAACAACTGAAAGACTTCCACTAAGTTCAACAGACTTTCAATCATGGTCTTTTCCAAGATGAGTGCTTTCTTTTAATGTGTGAATAGAAGGTAATTACCTTTCATTACATCAAATGTAGCAGAAGATGGGCAAGTAGTTTTTTCTGCTAGGGCTTGTACATTTTTGTAACATTTGCAAAATGCTGACTTATGCACACAGTTACACTCAATACACAATTACTCATATATAAATCTGCATTTGTGTTTAAATGTCACTGGTAACAAGAACGCTTCTGGTAACAAATTTGTTTATCAAATATACATCAGAAAATGGCACATTAAATAAGAAAATGTTCAATAAAAGATATGCTCAGCATTTTTACAGACAGTCTGGGCCTCGTCCAACAAGCCCTGATGTAAAAAGAAACGCTATCATTAATGTCTAAGGATCCGGATTAAACCCATAATGGGAAATTCTCAAATTTTTGCTTTCTTTACACTTTTCAAGTGCAGCTTTTCACTTCAGGACCCGACTGTATGCCTCTATGTAGTGAGCTCATAGATTGAAGCCAAGAGGACTTGTGTGCATTTCAAGGGAGTAAGAAGAGTCTTCTGTTCAAAAAGTGATAGCACTGCTGATATTTTTTTTTCCCCTGAGAGGCCTCTGAAATTTACTGTTGTGTTTAGATTTCAGGAGGATTATTAGTTTGATGGCAAGAAATGCTTAAGGATGACAAGAATGATAAAATTTATGAAATGACTCAAAGAACAGCAAAGAAAACTGGGGCTCAGCCTGAAGAAAAAGAAGAAAAGAAGCAATATATGCTACTGGTCTTAAAACCAGGGATGATGACCTGGCAAAGGAAAGCAGAGGAAGATTTCATTTTTCTTTCTAAGGCTAGAATTGAGAAGTAGCAGGTGAGGCTACCAGATGGCAGGCAGAAAGTAAATAGTAGCAGGGGGAGGTAAACCAGCCTTGGAGGTGATTCTGTCTGTTCCCTGAGTAAAGTCTGAGTGCAGTTACTAAAGAAGGGCAATAACATTTGAGAAGCACTGGGAGATCCATATGGAACCATCTACACAAGACATACAGAAGAGCAGTACCTCTCTGAAGTGGCAGTGGAGGCTGGAGGAAGATCCTGGAGCATTTCCAGTGGTGCTGGCATTGGGCCCAAAGCTCTGTACTTTGAAACTGATCACTCTGTGCTATAACTTCTCTGAGTATAGTGGAAAATCCAGGTGTGAATTCTGCCTTTGCACTCTTTCCCGTGTCTGGGTGGCAAATCACTGTCCTCAAGGTTTATTGAGGTATCTGTGAAGCCATTCTTTAATACTGGTAAGAAAATAGGAAACAACAGGTGGGTGCAGGGAATCTGGCAGCATGCAAAATCAGCACGACAGAGAGATGATTTTACCTCTGTTTATAGCACTGGTGAGATTGATATCAGAACACATTTGAAAAGATACTGAAAAATTGTCAAGGATGCAGTGAAGAGCCAGCAAAAAATATTAGAGAGTTTAGAGAAATGCCTTGCCGTGAGAGATTTAAACAGCTCATTCTGTCTAGCATATCAAAGATGTATTTTAGTGTAACCTGAAAGTCAAAACTGAATGATTCAAAATGGAAAAGTCAAAAAGCAGCAGCTTTGTTAGGAGGCCTAACCCTCTGTCTTGATGTGACAATACATCTTAACACAATTACAATGATTTATTTGTAGTCTGGGACAAAGTTACATGGCCCTTTCCTAAATTTGAAGCGGCATACATATATATTTATACATATGTGATGCTTAAGGAATATAAATATGTAGCACTAGGTTTAAATGAATCATTATTATTTTATAAAATGCTCAGTTTAATAAGTTGTTGGGGCTGTTGTTTAACCCTAGCCAACAACTAAGCACCACACAGCTGCTTCTTCCTTCCCTGTGTCCCCTGTGGGATGTGGAGGAGAATCAGAAAAAGGTAAAACTCATGGATTGAGATAAGAACAGTCTAATGCTTGACAAAAAGTAAAATATTTACAACAACAACAAAAGCAACAATGTTAA
This sequence comes from Luscinia megarhynchos, assembly GCA_034336665.1. Lineage (NCBI taxonomy): Eukaryota > Metazoa > Chordata > Aves > Passeriformes > Muscicapidae > Luscinia > Luscinia megarhynchos. The sequence goes on along the minus strand of CM067592.1, from coordinate 3,954,829 downwards.
TAATAATAATAATAATTAATAATAATAATAATAATGAAGAAAAGGGTGAGAGAGAGAAGAATAAAACACAAAAGAAACAAGTGATGCCCAAGAAAATTCCTCACCACTTGCTGACCAATGCCTGGATCAGCTCCAAGTGGTGACCAGCCCTTCTGGCCAACTTCCCCCAGTTTATATACTGGGCATTAGCTCTGTGATATGGAATTTCCTTTTGTCCAGCTCTCCTGGCCGTGCTGACCCTTGGCTTCATGTGTACCTGTTCATGGGCAGAGCACTGGACATTGAAAAGGCCTTGACTGAGCGAGCACTGCTGAGCAGCAGATAAAATATCAGAGTGTAATCAGCATTATTCTCAGACTAGATCAAAAACACAGCACTGTACCAGCAACTGAGGAGGAAATTAACTCTATCCCAGCCAAATCAAGAATAATGGGATTTAACATAAATTCAAGCTCAATTTCTTTTTCTTCACAAAGAGAGAAAAAGGAAACAAAATTACATCTTTGTTAAGTGATGTTGGTAAATTATTCTTCCTACAAGCTTGTAGACAGATATTGTAGAGAATTTGGTTTCCAAGACCACAGGAACTGACAGAGCTTTCTTATCTTGCCTGTATCAGTCCTCATGAAATTAACATGGATAACAATTGTAAAATTTCTTGAAAAGCTCTTTCAGTGTTACTTAGAGGGATTCAAGATATTGAAAAGGTTTAATGTAACGTTAAGGTAAACATGGATAATTGTTTTTTTCCATTGCTCTCTGAGCCTTGTTCCTCAACAGCAGCCCTGCAGTAGTTTGGTGCCTCTCTGGCTCCTCATCATCATCTGCTCATTATTCATTAATCAGCTGCATCTCCACAGGTGGGGACCAGCAGCAAAAGCAGTGCCCTGGTATGAATGGCTCTCACAGGATGTGAGTCCTGCTCTCCTCACTGTGAGAAAGTGCTGATGGCAGAGGGACCTCCAGCCACTTTGCCACCACGAATCCACATTGCAGCTTTTCTGTTTTTTGTAGAAAATTAAATGAAAGCTAAGCCCACTTCAAATGGCCTGATGCAAACCAGGCTCTGGCCTGGACAAGCAGTACAGCCATGATAGCACAGAGTCTTTCCCAATCCATGAGCTCCTACCAGATGACAGAGCTCAGCTGCACATGAAACACCATCTGCCCAGCTCAGTGAAATGAGCTCATGTCTTCTTGCACCTGGATATGTAAATATACTTGCTTACTTGGAAGAGTGTTGTATTTAAATGCAAGCTTCAAATAACAGACATAACATAATGTAACTGGTATATAAATAGGAAGGTGGTTTGCACACAAATATAGCAGGTCTATTAGAGGTGATCATTAGTTACTAATATAAGCAGTTATTTGAACATTAGCATACTGTTATTCATAGCAGAATTCATGATGCATTTAATAAGTAAGTAATAGCTTCCTTAATAAACTTAGGAGCATAAAATTCCCTGTTCTCTAGACTGTCAAAGATGGACAATGACATTAGTGATATTAAGATCTCAAATTTTCCAAGAGTTATCTATTTCGAGATTTTAAAAAAAAAGGCATGAGGGTATTTTTGATCTATTTTAAATAGATTTTCTACTCTTATTTAAAACTGTTGAAATTAAATAGACAGAAAAGAATGGGAGAAAGTGTTAAAACTCTAAAGAAATGCTAAATATGTCCTCCCAAAGAGCAAAAGTAATTAATTCCCTATTACATGTGCCTTAAAGGATTATAGATTCATAAGCTGACAATTCAGAAAGGACTATCCCATCAAGCTGGCAAACCAATCAGCTATGACAGAAATGCATGTTTAAATCCCCCCTTACTCAAAACCAGGTGTGCCCCTCCACCAGTGCAGCTGGGAAAGGGATGGCTGAAAACCTTTCTGATTGTAGCCAACCACAAACCTTACTTCCATCTTCTCAGTGTCATGTTATCTTCCTGCTCAGCACTTTCCTATCTCTGATTTTGTCAACATTTACAAAATAGCAAGGAAATGAGGTGGCTTGACAAAGAAGCAAGAAAAAAATACTTTCTTGCCTGATGTTCCTTCCAGGACAAGACCAAGACCAGTTTCGGTCTTCAAAGTCATATAACTGTGAATTAACTGGGGTTAGAATCATCAATTAGACACTTCCAAGGATACTGCTGTGGGATTTAATTAAACATGGCTCACTAAAGCCTTGTGAGATGCAGAAATAGGCCCAGGTCAAACTGGAGGCTCTCCAGGGAAGACAAATCTTTTTAGAAATAAATTTTGAGACACATAAGCACATGGTATGTTCAACCATAGACATAGCCCAGGCCACTGACTTCATGGGCATTAGGAAACGTCAGAAAAATTAATTTGAAACAGTTTTTTAAAAACTCTCCTATGTGATTGTAAATATTACAATTTAATTTATCTTCAGTGTTTCCAATTAGATTCCAAATGATTTCAAGTACGGCAGCTAAAAAGAAAACAAGCTCATTTGGGTTAATGCTGACAAATAATGAAATTTAATTGTGATTTAAGCTGCCTAATGTTCATTGATTAGTTCATTCAAAACATTCCTTGAATAACCTCTTATAAATCACAGAGTTTAAATAGTTTTCTTTAGTTTTCTAAGACTGCACTTAGGTCACTCACCTCCATTAATTTCTATTGGTTTCTGTTTTTCTTTACCTACTCTTTTGGAAGACTCTTACTCATCTATAAATCATCTTGGTTACACAAAATCCACTGAAACCACACCAAACTGGAAGGCAAGATTCACTGATGACAGAATAGAAAAGAATACCTATAGGGTTTCATATAGTATCAAGCCTTCTGGAAAGACCTGGCCAGAGAACTAAAGAGCTAGAAGAGCTTGATTGTGCAGGAAAGTGAATTAAGGTAAAACATGAAGTTAGAGGTCAATGGTGACTTCTGAGTAGCTCCTTATCTTCTGAAATAAATGGTTCTATTTGTTTCTATTAAAAAACCAAACAAACCATCACTAAAAAAATACTCTGACCACGAAAAAAATCTTGCCCAGCACAAGAAACCCTTGCAAAGTGGAAATTTGATTAGTTGTTTGTTCTGTTTTTTTGGTGTTTTTTTGAGGATTTTTTGTTGGGGGGGGGGGTGTTGTTTTTTGTTTGTATGTTTATTCGTTTTGTTTTGGAAGTTTTGGTTTTGGGTTCTTTTCCTTTTGTTTGTTCAGTTTTAGCTCTTCAATATTTTTCCTTTAATAAAAATTCAGTTTTCATTGTGAATTCCAGACTTCTAGCAATTAATCCATATTCCTCACTTGCAGCTTTCTGAAGACATATCAAAGGACACCACATATGTAGCACAGGGGAAATCATGCTTGAACAGCATTTGTAGGGGCAAATTTGGGCCACACCATCTTTTGTTACTTTAAACTCCGTGCTTTACAAATCCTGAAGATGAGATTACTTGGCGCTCCACAGCTCTTTCCTACTGCATTGCTAAAATGAAATGTTTCAATATTCTTGCAATGAAACATTCTGACATTATCAAAATGCAATGAGAAGATTGAAATGATTCATTTGGACTCACTCCCATAAAAAATGTCACTGAAATCAGCACATTTTCCCAACAAGTTTTGATTTGGGCAAAGCTGAATGTACTATTTTTTTTTTTTTTTTTGCCGTGGAAAATGATTTCATTAAAAACAAATGACCAGCTTTAATTACAACTTACTGAGCTTTTGCTCCAAAAGTCAAAGCTTTTAAAACAGCACTTAGTCTGTATGCACAGGGAAACTCTTCTATCTCACAAGTGGCTATGAAAAACATCTTACTCCCCCTCACACAGGCTGGTACTTGATGACCCTGGGACTGCGACCCAAATTTGTGTCTTGCCTTTAAGTGGCGTCCACAATTTGGAAGAAAAAATTGAAGAATTTAATAAACAATTCAAAGGCAGAAGGTGAAGGGCACATCCCAACCCTTTGAAGAAAATTACCATTGACTTTTGAGTTTAGTTCTGGAAATGGAAAGCAGGAACTACAAAGCGTTGTCTGCACGGCGCTGGAGATCCGAGGCAGGACCAATTGAGCCATCTTCTGAACCAGAGTCAATACTGCCATGCCAGAGCAGCCCTCTGTCCAAACTCATTAGCCTGCTGAGAAGCTGGATTTGTGACTTTGTCCATGCTATTAAATTAAATGTGCCTTAGCCCACAGCATGCCACGAGGCGTGCAGCAGATCACCTCTGTCGCTGTGCAGGGGGTGGGTGCATCCTGATTGCCCTTGGGAGGGACCCCTGGCCCAAAACTAACCAAAAAAAAGTTCAGGCATGGTTTGTGGGAGTGCCTGCTTGCCTGAGATGAAAATGCACCAGCAACTTATGGATGGAATTAATCCATTAAGCTGCATTTCCCAATACTGCTTAATTTAGTAATAGAAATATGGCAAATTAATCTGCCCATGTGACTGACTTGTACCTTTTAATGAAATCCCAGTCTTTCCAGGATTGTGAGACACAAGGCCTCATTGCTGTCCCTGTGGCCTGAGAGAGACCTGTCTAGTGCCCATCCGAGCCCTCACCTTGTTCCAGGGCTCCAACAGCAGACCTTGCTCACAACCATCCTGCTGCAGCTCCAGGGGCAAATGCTGGCCCACATCTCTTACTCATCCCAGGCTTGAGGGGTTTATATTGTTTGTAAAATAGGTTTTCACTACATCACAGGCCAGTTATTTTGTGTTTGGCCAGAGAACTTTTTTTCCCTGGCAAAATATGATGCTGTTCATGGTTGACAAGGACCATGAGGCATAGTCATAGAATATTTAAGGTTGGAAAAGTCCTCTAAGAGCATGGATTCCAACCATTAACTGCCATGTTCACCACTAAAGCATGTCCCTTAGCACAAATATACATTTTTTGAACACTACTATGAATAATGGTTTCACTACTTTCCTGGGTTGCCTGTTCCATTAAGTAACTTTTCCTAATACCCAATTTAAACCTCCCCTGGAAAAACTTGAGGCCATTTCCTCTTCTTCTTTGTTACCTGGGAAAAAAGATCACCCCCAGCCCTCTCTGTAGAGAGATATGGTGAACCCAAATCTGGAACAAGATTCTCAAGGAAAAGCAGGATACACCTTACCCTCCCCCCATGGTGCTGCCTGTTGCTGTCTGGGCAAAACCAACTTAAAACTCCTAATTTTTGAGGCAACCTCTGTCTGGGAGTCAGAGACAGGGAGGATGTCAGGTTTAACTGGGCTTGGCTTGGCTCATGCTCTCTCTCCCTGTATCCTCCCAAGCACAGCAGGTGCAGCCAGGGAGAGCAGGCACCAGTCACCTCACAAGCTCCAGGGACACACACTTGTAAATCAGTAATATTGTGCCACCGAGCAGAGCTTTGAATAAGGCCCTAATTGTAGCGTTTCTAGGGAAGAACCAGTAAATGAGTAGCTGGGATGTTAAACAGAGAGGAGGTGATGAACATCAGGCAGTGCTTCTGGAAAGGTGGGTTGAGAAGCATGGCTGGGTGAGTGAAAGGGAAAGAGTTGGGAAAGCAGTTCATAAAAGGAAACTTTGTATGACACTAAGGAAAATTCTGTGCGAAATTAAAGCCCACACAAGAACAAAGATGAGTAAAGAGCTCCAGACACTCAGCAGTGCTTCAGTTGGGTGTCTGGAGTCTTTGACAGAAGATGTGATTCATCAGCTCCCACACACACCTTTTTTTAAATATGCATGCTCATTTCAACAAATGTGAAATTTCCAGGAAAAGCAAGAGCACAGCAGATCCACACAGCCCTGAACAGCCTGGCGTGGGCACACTGACAGGGATGGCAGCCAAATGTGGCACAACCACCGTGCCATCTTCTGTTCTCCTCCCAAGGGATGGGCAAGAGGGAACATCTCCCTCTTCTTCCCTCCTTCCACTGCTTCCCCTGCAATGGATCTGGCTTCTGTCTTGTCTGGGTTGGGTGATTTATGTCTTTCACATATATGAGGGCAAAGAGTAAGAAGATATCCATCCATCCATCCATCTATCTATCTATCTATCTATCTATCTATCTATCTATCTATCTATCTATCTACCTATCTACCTATCTACCTATCTACCTATCTATCTCTATCTCCTGCAGGACAGCTAAGATATGAGGTTTGGTGGGCAGATCAGCAGGCCTGGAGATCCAGAAGGCTCTTGAATAACTACCCAGGGGGTGCTGAGAACCTGCCACATCCTGCAAAGTTGTCCTCTGCTACCCACAGTTTGTTTATAATAAACTCCAAACATAAACCAAAAAATAAACCCCAAAAATAAACCTCAAAAAACCCACAGAAAGTGTTTCAGAGCTCATAATTGGGGGGAAGAAAGAGTCACACAAAAACCTGACATAAAAAACATGTGGGATCAGATGTAGTAACACCTGCCTGAATCTTCAACAGTCTCATACATCAGCTTCAGCAGGTGAGAACTGGGCACTTCCACAATGACAGACAGCTCAGAAAGCTGGTAACATCATAAATATAAGTGTTAAAGTTTTTCTCTTTCAGAATATTTGGCCAACATTGATACGAGCACTGAACCCTCTGCTCTCTATCACGCCACTTAAAGTGCTGCTATCTCTTAGAAAAAGCCAACTTCTTTATTTGTGTCCCTCATAATGCAGACACAGGACCAGTAATTTAAATAAAACAAACTTTCTTATACTTAATAAGGTAAGTAAATACAGTTAAATGCCCAGCCATTTTTATACTGCCTTATTCATGTTTGTATAAATAATATAATAAAAAGCAGCTATCAAAAATAACTGAAGCCTCTCCAGCGTTTTCATCTTCTGGAATCTCATGCTGCGAAATTTAGGGATCTTTGACTCAGAATTTATGTCTGACTTGCTACTGAGTACCATCACCTCTGTTGGTGAGAGCAGCCTGAGTTATCACTCTGGCTATGAACTGGACTAGATGACCTCATAGGTCTTTTCCATCCTTGCTTCCTGAAACTCTATTAAAGGCCGCTGTCAAAACCCCACCCCAGTGTGCACTTCCAGGAGGGGAGGGAGCATTTGAGTTTGCAGTCACAGCAAAAAATTGGGATATGTAAAATTAAATTTCTATCCTTCCTGCTATCCCAGTTGATAGGGGTATGGATATACATCAGCAAGAGAAAAAGTAGTATTTCTCAAAGTGCTCAAAATAACTTGATGACTTAGACAAATTTTCCAAAGGGAAAAGTCAGAAGTTTTTTCTTTTGATTGCCAACCTGGTTTACACCAGGAAACTGAGCTGTATTATTTCGTGGGACAGATATTTTCTTTCAGTAAGAAAAAAAAGATTAAATAGGAGAGATAATTGGTGCAAGCATCTATGTTGTAAACTCAATATATTCACTGTGTAAAAATTGTGCTGAGTGTGGCTGAGAGTCTGAAAGTTATGTACATGAGTAAGCCCACCCTAACTGCAGCCTTCTGGGACGGGGTACAAAGGCAATACTGCCTTTTTATCAGTCTGAGAGGGAAAAAAAAAAAAGGAAGAAAAAAAAGGGAAAAAAAGGTAGAAAGGAAGTAAGGAAGGAAGAAAGGAAGAAAGAAAGAGCGAGGGGAAGAAGGGAGGGAGGGAGGGAGGGAGGGAGGGAGGGAGGGAGGGAGGATTCAGGAAGGATTCCAGGAAGGAAGGAAGGAAGGAAGGAAGGAAGGAAGGAAGGAAGGAAGGAAGGAAGGAAGGAAGGAAGGAAGGAAGGAAGGAAGGAAGAGGAAGGAAAGAAGGAAAGAAGGAAAAGAAGGAAAAGAAGGGAAAAGAAGGAAAAGAAAGAAAAGAAGGAAAAGAAGGAAAGAAGGAAGGAAGGAAGGAACTCCCTGTGTTTTTTAGAATCTGAACTACATCTGATGGTTTATATCTGGAAATCTTCACCAATGTACATTCATATTTCTGGGGATTTTACCTGTCAAAGCTATACAAGAGTTAAACATTGCTGTATATTATTTTTAGTTGCCTTGAGAAATTCACAGAAAAAAAAACCAAAATATAGGACAATGTGTTGTAAAAATAAACACTTAAAAAATAACTAAATGAAACTGAAAAACAACCCCATGTATATGATTACCATTTCAAACAGGGAAAGACTGACCCATTGGATACTCCAGAGAATGCTCCCCCATGGAAAGGTGTTCATATTCATATATATCAGCATTTGTAAGATCCAGCACAACATTGAGGTCATTTTGTTTAAAATATACTGTGAACTCAGCAGGATACATCTGCTTTATATTAGTCTTGTGGAAATACTATAAAGGGCTTTGGGGGGCTTTTTTGGTTTTTTCTGTTCTTACTTGGTGTATAATTGGGAAAAAACTGAACCTGTGTAAAAAAAAAAAGAAAGGAACTCATAGTAGAAATACCTTAGTATCTAAGATGGCAAAAAGGAAACAGAAGTCTGAAAATTAATTAGATATTTTTAAGGAATTATTTACTCAAGTATCTCACAATATTTCAATATTCCCATTATCATTTTATTGCAGTACAGTGTTTTTGTTTGTATTCTGGCAACATGAAAATTTATATTTTTATACTTAATACAACCACAGCTTAGGTTCCAGATCAACTGATTGCCTTTTGGGACCAAGTAAAGTCTATTCACCTTGTACTGTCATTAAAACACGTGCAAAGCTAGGATTTGGTTTAAACTGATCTGATTTGTAGCATCTTTCCTGCAATTTGTCATTCTCCTTGCACAGATGCAAATGACAAAGGAAGGGAGAATCAGGCCCTCTGTGCTGACAAAGGGCTCTTATCTTCACAATGTTTTGCTAGCTGATCATACTGTTTCCTTGTCCTTTCATTTAAGGGTCATCAAGATAAAAGTGTTTGTTTGAATTTTTTTTTCTCTTTCTTGCTCCCAAGCCCTGTTATACATAATGTTCCTACTAAGGTCATACTGTTGTTCCCTAAATATGCCTCTGTACAGCTTTTATGGTTTTGCTTAATGAAGAAATAATGTTAGGTCTTCAAATAGGGATTACAACGAGTATGACAGGGATCTTAAACACCATTCTCTCTTAACTTCCCCTTCACAGTCTTTCAAACCAACATAATTTGGGGGGATGCCCCCTTCTTCTATGCCCTGTCCTCAGGTCCCCAGCCCCAGGTCTGCTTTGAGAAGAGCAGAAAGGATTTATCTGAACAGGGTCTTACAGCCTCAGAGTCAGCATCTCATACAATCTGAGATCAGGAGCTGCTACAGTCATCTGTTTACTTTCTTTCCCAAGTTAAATAAAACAAGAGGGGGAAAATGTTCGAACGTGATAGCTCCTGCTTATGTGAGCAATTCATGGGGAATAAAAATAAAAATCTATTTATCTTCAACCACTTGCAATGAATTATGAATACAGAGGTGTTGCCAATTTGCATAGAGCACCTACACACAGCTCATTCTTGCTTAATCCTTTTGCTTGAGCTTTTTATTATTTCTTATTATCATAAATTCAAGCACAGAAGGCAATTTTAGCACCTGAACTATTTAGAGAGGAGACTGATTATGTTATTATGGAGAAAACTGTTTTTTATTAATTGATTTGGCAAATTCAGGCTCAGACATTCTCCAGTTCCCTAGTCTCCCATCTTGATTACTGTGACATCCCTCTCAACTTACTTTGATTCATATTTCCTTGGTATCAGCCATTCAAAGCATAAGCAGCAAAGCACAGAAATGAGCAACCACTAGCACCAACATTTCTGTTTCTGGTCCTGCTTCTTTTATTCCTTGTCTCCCACAACTCCAAGGGCTCAGTTTCAGCATTAAAACTGCTTCTCTTTGTACCCAGGACAGCATTGATGCTGAGGAAAAGCTGGGTTCAGTGGAATGAACCCAGTACAATTCTCCTTCAGAGGGCAGAGATTATTTCAATAGTGCATCAAGCCAAGGAGGTTGGCAAAAAGGTATTACTGAGGTTCCAAGGCTTCCTTGTAGAGCAATTGAAGGTTGCATCTTTGCATGTTAAGAGTGTTAAGAGAGGAGTAGGCTGGGAGTGACCTCTCTGTTTGATCACCCCTGGTTCACTGGATCCATGACCTGAACCTTAGCTGGATGCTGTTGCCTTTTACTGCAGTGATGTAACACAAGGATACAGATGAGAGAAGAATTTAATAAAATAAACCCTAAAAGCAACAACAAAACAGCCAAACACACAGTATATGAAAAAACAAGGGAAAAATGGGAGCAGAAGAAATACAGATGGTGAGTGGCCTGGAAGGTAGAGGGGAACAGCAAAAGGCAGGGATAGTGGGAGCTGTCACTTGAATGAGGCCAAGAGAAGAGATGAGGATGTGAAAAGAGCCTGCAAGATGCCAATCTATAAGCAGAGGAGTTAGATGCAAGAGCCCCAAAAAGGTACCCATTAATCTACAACAAGAGTCATCCACATCAGTAAAGTGGAAGCAGAGGAGGACTAGGGAGATGAAGAGAGGAAGATAGATAGAGAGAATTGAGATCAGAAAAATGACTTTTTTGGTTTAGCTCAGGCCAGGAGGTCACTAATGGCTTTAGCCAAGTGGCTTTCAGCAGAGGAGAGGAGTTGTGAGCCAGCACAGAGGTGTTCAAAGGGGAAGGCAGGAGAAGCAGAACTTAAGGCCAAAATGAGGCATGCTCTGGCATTTTGGAGAACAGGGAGGGAGGGGCAGGAGGGTGGAGCAGGGGGAGCTTAAGAGGCAAATGGAAGGTGCAGGGCATCAGGGCAGCACTGAGTGATGCTGGTGCAGAGCCACCGAGGCACTGCTACCTCGGAACAGCTTTCTGTTCCTTTGCTTCTTTTCACATCCCTGAGACTCGCCACCAGAAAAAAGAAAGAAAAAAAAAAGACAAACAAACAGAAAAAAGAGAAATTATGACTGGCAAACCAGGAAAATTAATGGCATCAAGCACAGCAAAGCACTGTCACGGCCCAGAGCTCTGTCCTGTAATAAGTGAGTTGCCCAGATGTCAAAAGGGTTAGGGCATTCCCTGCTGACACAGACAGGCTCCTGAGAGGGAAAAACATTTTGCCCTCATTTACAACATGCTGGAGTGGGAGAGGGGGAGAAGGAAACGAGGTGGAAGATAACTGAGAAGTAAATTGATTTACATTTAAATGTTATGTTTTTTATTACTATTTTTTCCCACTCCATGTGAAATCTCATCCTTTAAACTAGACAAACCAGGGTAAACTATTTTTTATGTGTGAAAAAAAATGATTGACATTCTGAGGTAATACTTTTTAAATTCCTCCAATTAAACAAAGCGAATTTAATTTTAAGTTTAATTAAAAGGAAATTTAATTAGAAAGAAGATTAAATTTTAATTAAATTTCTCCAAAATCCTTATCCTTGCCTTTACTGCTAATATTTCTCTCGGAACCAAATCCCTTTTTAATATTCTTAAATTCTATTCTAGTAAACTTCCCCTTTATATTAAAATTATATCTGCCTGGATGTACTCACTACCAAGGAAAAAAAAAAAATCATTGCCCCTTTTAAAATACTTGAAGAGTACACCTGAGACACAGGGTAACTCAAGAGCGACCAGTGGAACATTTGGATATGCTCTGAGTGTGACACTACTAAATTAACCCGCCTGCTGCTGAGCACTCTGCAGGCAGGGAAGCATCTGTGTGTCACCAGACACTCCTTTCCTGCATGCAGCTCTCTGCTGCTCAGCACACCCGTGTGTCTGTGCTGCTCAGCACTTTCTGTGCTCTGCTTGTGCACGGAGTTTTCTTCTCTTCTGCTGAGAGGTTCTTTTGGGTGGGTTTTATGCTTGTTTGTTTGCCTTGTTATGTTATATTTGGGTTTTTTTCATAGAGTGGTTTGGGTTGGAAGGGACCTTTATGATCATCCAGTTCAAATCCCCTCTGCCATGGGCAGGGACACCTTCCACTATCTCAGGTTGCTCCAAGACTCATCCAACCTGACTTTGGACACTTCAGGGATGGGGCAGCCACAGCTTCTCTGGGCAACCTGTACCAGGGCCTCACCACCTTCTCAGGGAAGAATTTCTTCCTAATATCGCATGTTTCCCTGCTCTCTTTCAGTTTTAAGCAGTTCCACTGTGTCCTATTACTGAGGACCCTTGTGAAAACTTCCTCTCCAGGTGCCTTGCAGCCTCCTTTTGACACTGGAAGAGCCTCTCCTCTCCTCTCCTCTCCTCTCCTCCTCTCCTCTCCTCTCCTCTCCTCTCCTCTCCTCTCCTCCTCCTCTCCTCTCCTCTCCTCTCCTCTCCTCTCCTCTCCTCTCCTCTCCTCTCCTCTCCTCTCCTCTCCTCTCCTCTCCTCTCCTCTCCTCTCCTCTCCTCTCCTCTCCTCTCCTCTCCTCTCCTCTCCTCTCCTCTCCTCCTCCTCTCCTCTCTCTCCTCTCCTCTCCTCTCCTCCTCTCCTCTCCTCTCCTCTCCTCTCCTCTCCTCTCCTCTCCTCCTCTCCTCTCCAGCTTTCTCATCTGCTCTCTTTTCCATCTGCTGTAATCTGCAGGAGATGTTTGCCTCAGCCCCAGCACCCATGATGGACTGAGCTGAAACTGTTTTTTGCTCACTTCACATTCCTGTGATATCAACTCCAGTCTCCATAGCAGACAAAACAGCCTGGTGTCATAATGCTTCTGTAAAGGCTGGCAAAGTTCTGCTTTCAGGAGGCAGCCAAAGCACCAATGCACCCACTTTGCCACCAGACTGTCCCCCTGAGTCTCTTAGGAGGCAACTCTTGTGCACAAGCCCACTTGTGCAGGGGCTGGACAGCACCCAGTGAATGCAGGCTGGAGTCAGCCACAGCATGCCATGCTTTCTCTCTCTCACTTTCAATTTTGTTCTTTTTCCAGCAAAGGCAACCACATCCCATTGCAACAACCAGGTGAAAGGTGAGCTGGATGGTCTGGGAAGTGAGAAGGCATGATGGCATTTAATGTGACTTTCCAGAGCACCTCTGTCAATCACCCCCTGACACGTACCTGAGGTAAACTGTCACAGCCTCTGTCCACCCCTGTGACCCCACAGCCCAGCACAGCCTGGTGGGTCCAGCACAGGGTCACAGCATGGCAAAGCTGCTGTGAAACTGCTCAGCCTGAGGTTTGTGCTGGGGCCAAGGGGTGGGAGGATGAGGAGGATGCCAGCCAGCACTGGCCCTTGAGCCGTGGTCAGGGTTTCTGTCCCCAGGACCTTCCACACTCATTATGAGTGTGTGACCCAGAGTCCCCATGTTTATTTTAGCACGTTGCCATGGTGACCACTAGTCTTGCCAATGGATACTGACTTGCCAAGCATCATTATTTGTGTAGTTACTCTTACAGGTAAAATCTCATATGGAGATTTTAGGGACTCATATGCTATCTGCTTGGCCCAGCATCCCTTCTTTAACAGGAAGGACCAGACACTTCAGAAATTCTATTACAGGTCATTTACAAAATCCTGACTATAGATGAAGCTTTGTCTACACACCTGTCAACTAGAAATGCCATACCTCAACTTTAAAAAAATCCTGCAAATGCCTATTCCCATGAAACTCAATTTTTTTATTTGGTTGGTCAGATTGGTTTGTGTTTTTTTTGTATTTTGTTTTTGGTTTTCAGGCAATAACCTGCATGAGATGCCAAGTGGTGCTGCAGACTATTCACCAAACTTTTGAGGGATCCATTACAGAAAACATTTTGCATGATTCGCAGAGCTCCAAATAAAATGCAACTTCCCTGCTGAAATTAAAGAGAAGTTTCCAGGAGATGCTGTGTGTGCAAGGCCAGTCCCAAATGCCTCACTTGCATCAGAGCTATCACAGTCCCACTCTGCATCCTTAGAAACACTCTCCATCTTTAGAAATACTCTACGACTACCTGCCTACTTGATCCACTTTTCTTCTAGTAATTAACATTTCTGAGGTCAGTCAGGTTGTTCCGGAACAGCAGTGTTGGTGTTTTTGGGGAGTATTTTTTTATTAAATAATCTTTCTATGTTCCTTTACCCAAAGTCATCTATTTTGTCTGTGAGGGCATTGTGCTCACCTTCTGATCTTTGTGCTCTCCATGTCTCTCTCCCACACACTGCAAAAGTCAGCAGGAGCTGACCTTTCTCCTCACCAGCTGTTAGACCTGGCTGGGCTTCTGAACAGAGGAATTATTGCCTTGTGGGACTTTCCTTTTTGTCTTCCCCATCTATCTTAAAAATAAACATGGACCAAATAATAAAAATTCATACACTACCAGTCTGTGCTGCAGGCAGTTACACAGTTATAAGTGATTGGAAAACACGTGGAGCGGGGATTGATTAAAGTATGGTGGGCCAATGGCATTATGCATCTTATTTTTTTTCACAGATGTAGTTCTAAAAGTATTCTAGGACAAGCTTGAGAACATGGTGATAATCTTTTATTTATAGTGATTAAATCGTTTACATGATGAAAATTTATATTCTTGTTTCTGTGTGCCACTGCTCATTTCCAAAACCTCTCTTTTGGGCGGGAGATATTTTTATTACTATCTTCACTTGTGGTAGGATCAACACAGATGAGGTCTAATAGGCAATGCTAAGATATAAATAGGAATGGAAACAGACGAAGAAAATAACATTACCACAATTTTATGTGAGAAACTGAGGAATAGAGAAATCAGCTGTGGGCACCAACTACCTGAAAGTGTTCTCTCCAGTTAATTTAAAGATTTCCACAAAACTCACCTGGAAAATATGTTGCAAAACAGTGGATTCAACCTTGATTTTCAGAGTCCTAAATTGGTACCTCAAGAAAAAAAATCTTTTTTTTTTTATTAAAAACAAAATTAAGAGGTAAGACAGAACATTTTTACTGCCAGTGGAAATACTTGTATAAATATGATATCATAGAGATGATGAAATAGGATGCTGTCTAGATATGTTAGATAAAATCTTGACACTGTGATTCAAAAATGCAGCAGCAGAAGATAGCAGATGCGTGTGCTTATCCCCTTTTTGGATATTCTTTCTGAGAAGATGCTCTGAGCCATGTTTTTAGCCAGTGGGTTTTGTAACACTGAACTAGAAACTCCTCAGATGTCAGTGCTGTGTCAGGGTAAGCTGTGTCTCATCATGGCTTGCTGTTTGAGAAGGTGACTTTGAAACAAATCACAGAAACAGACACAAAACTGAAAAGAAAAGCCCAAGAGCATAGTACTGTTTCCATTTAGTGGAGCTGAATTTTCCAGGTGATACACCCAACCTAGAGATGAGAATTTGTCTGGAGAGGAGAAGGAATACAGGCAGTGCTGGACTACATGAAGTCAGTGGTCAATCTGATTCAGCATGTCACCTGGCACGGACCTAGGAGGCATCAGAAGAAGGTTCAAGACATTTCTCTCATGAAAGAACTTTCCTGCTTTCCCACAGAAGGTTAAGGTCCTCTCAATCCTGATGTATAAGGATTTATTTCCTTCTTCTGCTCCTGCTGAAAGAAAACTGTTCTTTACCGTTTAGAGTATTCTGCAGACTATCTGGTGAGTAAGGAGCTTTCATCACATAGACACAAAAATAGAGAGAGTTTTATGGGGTGTGTTTCATTCCCGTTGGGTGCCCACCAGCCATGACTACTGCCCTTTGGGCCACACAATCAACCTCCTCACTCATGAAGATAAATGTCGTATCAGCCCTGCAGTAAGCCATCATCTATTCTTGAGAAACAAAGAGAGTATATAGCACGACCTTCCTTGAAATATTGGATCTATTTACACGGGTTTGCGTGGACCACATTACTTATGAGTCACCAAGGGGAAACTGAGCTCCTTGTAGATAAAGCGATCAGCGCAAACCACTGTAAATAAATCTGAAATTTCTATGAAGGTCGCACTGTGTCTGATTTATACTTCAGCACCCTATGAAATAATGTTGACCAGGTAAGTGGTTTTCAATTATTTTTTTATTCACATAAGAAAAGAAAAGAAAAAAAAAAAAAGAAGAAAAAAAACAACACAAAACCTTTTTTTTTGTAGGATAAGGGACTGTTCTGGTTAGAGAGATGACATATTCCCAGGAAGTAAGTTATTTTCTGGCATAAGGCCAAACATTCTTGGACTTGATTTTACCACCCAAACTAACCAGGACGACTTGAATGGGCATACAGGGCAGAGAAACCCAGCAGCAGTCACAGATGGCCCTTAGACAGTTTGAAGCTCCATTTTCCTGATTAATCTATAACTTTGTTTTCATTATTAAGTCCAGTAGAGGTCAAGTCTGAGTGAAACTTTCGTATCAGTAAAGTAGGAGCTACCATAAGCACAGGCTTATTGGTCTTGCAATTTAAGAAATGCTCCAGTGGCCATATTAGCAGAGTGGAAGCCAGGAATGTTGCTTCTATCATTAATCTGCTTCGTGACCAGTTTCTCTTCCCCTTTCTGCTTCATCTGACTTGTCTGTTAAAGCAGGCGAGCCCTTGGTATCGGAGGAGACTAATTGATGCAATTAGAAGCAATAATACAAGGGCTCCATTTTAGCTTCAGGGATATTGATAGGTGTTCTACTTGCTGTCCATACTGTCACTGGAAGGTAAAAATGGTATCTAGTAAGTGAACTTGATCACCTTGTATGTCCTTCTGAGCCCCAGAATGCACATTTTCGTGTTGTAAACAGCATGAAATAAAAACTATTTTAGAGCACCTTAGCTTAGCACAGGAGGAACAATATTTTGAGAATTACAGCAAGGTTGAACTTGCCTGGACTGTTACTCATTCTCACAGAAATAAGTTTTACTTAACATAGTAGAAAGTCAAGACTCAGAAAGACTGAGAGGGTCTTCAGAGACACTAAGCAGCCTCAGTGATCACAGCAAATGAACTTCAGATCTGGCAAGGACAAGGATGTTCTCTGGAAAAAAGAAAAAAGTTAGAGTTACTTCATGGCTCTTTCACAAACTCAGGGAAACTTGTCTTCATTAAAATTTCCTGGAAAATACACCCAGTACTCAAACTTCAGCCCAATGTTTAAAGTTCTTAATAAAACAGTCTGAGTTAGAAGCTGGTCTGAAGAACAGCCTTATAGGGAATCTGGCTACAATAAGGTTTTTCTAAACCAGACTGAGATTTTAAAAACAAATTGGTTAATTTAAACCTGGCTGGGACCAGCCTTTTGCCAGCATCAGCAGTTCTGCCACACCTCAGGACCTTTTATCAAATCTATGCCTCAGCAAATTTAAATGCTAGTTTAACCACTGTTGTTAGTTAAATGACAGTTAATTACATCCTTGTAGCTCAGATTAATCGCTTTAGCATATGAGTAGCTTACACATTGGACAGGATGGATCTGAAATGTCTCTGGGAAAGCTGAGTCAGAGCAGCAGCATCTTTCCCTTCACTGTGAAACCACCTTTCTGCCCCATCAAGGGCAAACCTGAGCACCCATCAGCTCTCCAGTGCCATCCTCAGGCATGGGAGGTGTCGTCTGGGCTGGTCACTGCCTTCTCAAGGAAAGGCTTGAGAGCAGCCTCATGGCACACTGGACTGCCAAAAGCACTGGAACAGGTTCCCTGCAGTGGATGCTACATCCCTTGAAATGCTCAGGGTTAGTTTGGATGGGGCTTTGAGCAGCCTGGTCTAGATGAAAATGTCCCTGATCATGGCAGAGGTGCTGGACTAGATGACCTCTAAAGGTCCCTTCCAAGCCAAACTATGCTGAGATTTTATGGGATTGGAGACTAAAAAATTGTTAAAGTAGAAAAATCACACTAAACAGGGTATTTTTTGCTGTTATAATTAACACCATTATGATTGTGTCAGGTCTTCTCACAAGTACCAGACTAGAAGGAACCCCAAGTTGTCCCAGTCCCTGCATAAACTTCAATCCACATCCTACAAAACTGCCATTTAAACTTTACAGTTAAATTACACTGAGTGATTGCTGTTTAATTTGAGTGCAATGGCTTTAGAGTAATTACACTGCAAAACCATCTATGCAAAATATTAATTAATATTTTTATTTATTTCATGTGGCAGTTGGCTTTGCTGCCTTCTCTTCGCCCAGTTTTATCAGTAGTCTGGTGACCCTCAAAGACCATTTGAGTAGAGGCATACAGCCTTGGCAAGGGCTAAATCCTAGCTGAAGACTCTCTGAAACTCACTGCAAAGGTCTCCCATTCTGTTGTTCCACAGTCCCTGCTTCACCATCTGCCTCGCGAATTAGATTTTTTGTTGCTGTATTTCACAGATTTAAAAATATGGTTATTATGACCCATAAACCAGCTTTCACAGAGATTATTAATTAAGTCCCAAATATTGTACCGACGTGCTTTGTGAAATATATCTCCAACGTCAGAGCACTGCTGCTGTTATGACCCATCTGCATAATATTATCTCAGAGTGCTTAAAGGTCCCAAGTTTTGTGCTTGCTGCAGGGGATGGAGGGGGGGAGTTTTGTTTTGTTATCCCTCGTAGCAGTTCAAGAAGTAAAACCTGGAGCCTTAAAGTCAGGTGGGTGAGATAAATTGAAACGGATCTTATTGCTCCCAAACACTCTCCTGGAAACAATGGCATCTTGACATTTTATCAGTCACTCATGCGGTCATTCTCAGCGGTATCAGCCAGAGCTTGAAGGATAGAGCCGTAAAGAAAGGATTGTCAGCCATAAACATTCCTCAAAACCATGAAAGCCACAAATGAAAGCTTAAGTAATGGAGGACGGAATACCCTTGATATTTCAACAATTACCTGCAACAACAGGCTTTGTTCAGAACCCAGGCCATTTTTTTAAAAGCCTTTAGTTGTCATGGCCAGAATAGGATACAGAGGGGTGGGGGGGGAGAAGAAAAAAAGAAAAAAGGAAAAAAAAAAAATAGAAGAAGAAAAATAAAAGAAAATGGGAAAAAGAAAAAGAAATAATAAGAAGGAGAAAAAGAGAAAGATCAAAAGCTCTGCTGTGGAAAGATAAACTTGAGTGGCTGCATATACAAGGAAGCTTATGGAAATTTCTCATTTTTTAAAAAATCAAGATTTACTGCCAGATATTAGAATGATTAGGCTGCTAGTAAGATACTTATTTTTTCTTTCTTTTTTCTCTGAGACATCATTAGAAAGACATTCATGCTGCTGAGCTGTTACCTCTCTGGTCATTTCTGATGTCAAATTACAGAAGAAAAAAATTACACTTGCAAGCACACGGCAATTTGAAGGAGCTTCAGTAACAGGCAGAAGCAAGCAAGTGGAAAAACAAAAGTGAATTCAACTTCATTACACTTCTGGAAAAATACCATATTTATGTGCAGGATTAAAAGAAAAAAAAAAAGAAAATCTAGTTTTAAATAGTCTTTGTGCCAATATTTTAGCAATTTAGACCTCATAGAAACAAAGTAAAATGCAGTGCTTGGTATCCAAGTCAACCCAAACTCTGGAGGCAGCCAACATGAAAGGTTAAATGCTCTAGAAATTGCATTTGTAGAGTTTCTTAACTTAGGAGATTAATAGTTACTCAAAGCAATGGATAAATATTAGTAGAGGACCATTAGCAGGGAAAAACACATCAGTGAATCAGAGCTCCCCAGCTTATCAGATCAATTTTAAACAGGTTTGTCTTGGACTTCTCCAGCACTTTAATGAGGAACAAATTGGGTTTTTACCCCATTTTGTTTCCTGAGATTTTGTTGATTTTTTGTTGTTTGGTATATCCAACCATTGATACAAATGAGTCAGTGGCATAAGAGTGTTAATTCTCTCTCCTTGCAGGTTCCTGAATACCATAATTTTATGAAAGTTCCCTTTTATTTCTTTGGCCATGTTCACTAAAAATTTAAGAGCAAATGAGTTACTATTGTTTAATGTTTTCTACAAAGGAAGAAGGGACCAAGTAATACATGTAAACTAACCCAGAAAGAGAAGCATAGCTTTTTTTGTCTTTTATATATATACATATATAAATATATATATACATAAACAACAATAGGAGCAGCTAAGCTGGAGTTTGCACACTAGCAGGAATGAGCCTATGACCAGAAAAAAAACATAAAACAATCATACCTGTGTTTGCCATCAAATATTGAACCAGGCAATTGAACAGGAGAGCTCTGTTTTAGCTTTTAGATCTCCAGGAGTTTAAAAAAAAAAAAAAAATTAAACCAGACCAACCAAACAAAAAACACAAAAAAAAATTAAAAAAAAATTTAAAAGAAGAATGATGGAGAGTGATATTTAAAATACAGTCCTTGCTAAAGCAACAGAATGCACTCTTTGTACTTTATTAATGGTAGAGCTGAGAGCACAGCAGGCACTCTCTGTTTTAACTGCTCACTTGCTCATGTAGAAACCTGAGGTCATCCAAAACGCCCCAGGACATGCCCATGGCCCCTCACTGTAATTCCAAAAAAACTGCAGGTCCCCATAAATCCTAGACTATTCCTGACATGGTGATGTGGGTCTCTTAAACACTCAGGATTGTCTCAGATGATTCAAAACACCCAGGGGAAAGAAAGTGGAATTAACTTGGAGAGCTAAACTGTCTTAGACATGCAGACATCTGCCTCTGGGGCAGGCATCTCGTTGACTGTTGACTTCTGTGGGCTTCAAGTGACACTTGGCACCTAAATGCTTCTGTGGTGCTGACTACAGAATCTTTTTCCCTGGGGTACCTCTGGCTGGAGTTCATGACATTGTTCTGCAACCTGGGGGCTGGGTTTTGCTCCTGACCACTTGAGAAAATCTTGATGATCCACTACCCACCTTTGCTTTCATTTGGCATTCTATGAATTTGGTGTGTTTAAATCGCTGCCTGCAAGGCTGAATTTCTCTGTGTCACTGTAAATGGAGCCCAGACTCCTCTGGACACTGTCAAAGGCTGAGGTAACAGATTAGCTTCCATGGCCTTTGAGTAGAGTTTGTCATTTTGGAAGGGTGCTGGAAGCTGTTTATGCCCTGAGGTGTCTGTGAGATGGAAAGTAGTTACCTTTCTCATGGAGAAACTTGCCCTCACCTCCAACAGCACTTGTATGTCTCCTGGAGGAGGAACATCATGCAATCCCCCAGGGACAGCTGCTCGTTCTCCTCCTTGGCCATATAAACCTGTCAGGATCCTGCAAAAGTCTTAGTTTATATAAAGCATAACTTTTCACCAAAAAATCCTAACAGGTTTTGACATTGGCAGTTTGTTTTATACATAATTTTGACAAATAAGGCCTAACAGGATAATTTACAAATCTGTTTATACCAATTGCAGCTGACAAGCAGATGAAGCTGCCCTTATACATCTTTTCTCATAATCGACATTGTCTGAGTACTGCAAAGAATGATGTTAGGAAGTTTAGAACTTTTCTAAACTGGCTTTCTTTCGGATTCATATATTTATCCCACTTTCATGACAAAAAAAAATGTTCTTTTTGTGCGAACATTTCACGTTTTTATAGGGCAAAAAACAGAGTTACCATGAAGTTAAATGTTGCAGTCAAGGTCTGAGCAAGTTGAAATACAAAGCAACACTTCTACTTCCTCCAATGAAATATGCATTTCATCTTCCATGAAGACTCGTTTCTCGCTAGTCTCTGTCAGCAGGAGCCATCAACATAACAGTGTTTTGCTGACCTGTGAAAGAGCTTCTGGTAACCACTACTCAAGAGCTCCATTAGGATGGAATCATTTAAGCTGATTCTGTAACAATGTGAAACTTTTGTAAAATGAGGTTAGGAGGTTGATGCATTTTATATAACCAAATGCAACCATTTTGGGCCTGAACTTCTGAGCTGCTGAATAGTCTCAGCTTCCATTAATGTCACAGACATGCTCAGCATTCTATGTGATCAATATCAATGAAATTTAAAATCTTAAGATAATGTTTTAGTTACAATAATAGCAGTGAAACTGCACAGGAATTTGAAGGCATTTCCAAAATAAAAGAAACAAAACCCATGGCATGCTTATTTGTTACTGATGATAGTTTCTAGTTAAATCTTTGCTTTGTTTTGCCTTGCCCTGCCTTACCTTCCTTCCTCTTTAATCTGGACTACCTCCTAGCATATATAGTAAAGCTAATCTAATTAATGAATTAATATATTTTTTAAGGTTCCTCAAACAATCACTAAGTTTATTAATTTGTTAATAATTACTTGGGCAGTTCTAGTTTATAATGAGCACAACATAACACAGCCAGCCCATTAAACATAAATGAAAGGACCAGTAACCAATATAGATGAATCAGATCAGAAGTCTAACCTGGAAAGAATCAAGTCAAGTTCCCTGGGGTTTTTCTCATGAAAGTTTATAATTTTGTCACACATGTAAATGTACTAAACACTATTGCAAACCTTGTTGAGTTCAGTTGCTTCTAACTGGAGGCAAGTTCCACAGCCATATTCCTCTAATGGCTACAAATTTTATCATGTTTTTCAGGCTAAATGTATTGATTTCTAATCTAAAAAAGATCGTGGTGATACCATAAATGCATATGACATCTGAACGCACAAAGGTTTTAAGTTTTTTCTGGAAATTTTTCAAGATTGTCAACTCCCACTGACTCTAGCAGGCCTGAACAGGGTCCACCAGGAAGATCAGAGCTAGGATACTTCCAAAAATTCCATCAGTGCAAGCAGAAACAGCATTGCTAAGAAGCAGGTAAAATTATAGTTTGTGGGAAGTTAAAAACCAT
This sequence comes from Luscinia megarhynchos, assembly GCA_034336665.1. Classification (NCBI taxonomy): domain Eukaryota; kingdom Metazoa; phylum Chordata; class Aves; order Passeriformes; family Muscicapidae; genus Luscinia; species Luscinia megarhynchos. The sequence goes on along the minus strand of CM067592.1, from coordinate 3,932,294 downwards.
TTCCCAAAAATATCCTTTCATCTTGAAACTTCTAGTACTTGAACACAGAGATCCCTCCTCTTTCTCAGGCTATTTATCATTTTTAGAGGCTATAAATTATACACACCGAGCACCAATTTTATACACCAACAACCATAACAATGCAGTTGCAAAACAGAACACTCTGAAGGGTATGTTCCCCTTTCAAAAAGGATAAGGAAGAATAATAATGCAATGCCTAGGTCTGCAGTAACGTTTTCCCTTCAAGGATCTCTAACTGTTATAAGGGAGCCATTAACCTCATTAAACACCTGTGAGACAGGAATTTAGCCATTATCTTCACTGCTTTCCACAAAGAGGAAAAGTGGGGAGGGTATCCTAACAGTTGTGCACCTTAGGGGTAAGTTTTACAAATGTTTTCCACTCTTGCTATGACTGGTTCAACTCCATCAGTTTTAAGCAAATTCAGGAGCAATATATTGATTGTTCTGAGCCAAGACAGATTACATTATATATAACATGCTGACAACAATGCTGGATAGATCAGGCTCCTAACACCAACCGACTGACTGTTGTTAGTATTGACATTCAGTTAATTCATTGGGAGGAAAAGTTGTACTACAGAAATCAAAAGTGCACATCACCACCTTCTCTCAAGCCAGGGACTAACTGATGGAGTTTGGGATCTCCCATCACCTGGAAAAGAGCATGATTGTCTCTTAGGAGAGCTTCCCACAAATCAGAAGCAGGGAGTCGCCTCAACTCCTTGCCAAGGGGGACATACTGAATGCAGAGGGCTGAGAGGGAAAGCCAGGGCTGGCAGGATGCTGCACCACTTTTCCTCCTGGATAGCTCTTAGCAATCCCATTTAGCTGAGTTCTGAATCACAGATCAGATCTAACCTCCCTCTAGTCACTGAAGAGTTACTGTGACCTAGGAAAGATCCAGGCTTTCACTCTTGTCTATCTGGGGAAGCCTAGTGCTGAGCTTGGCAGCCTGAGCTTTTATTACATTCAGCAGCAATTCAGTCAGCAGCACATGGAGCACTATTCAACCCACCCAAAAGTGGGTACTGCAGAGCTGAATCCCACTCTGTTTTACATTGCTGCTATCAGGTGTCCATTTTTTCAGGTACTGAGATGCCAGAGCTGGCTGCTCTCAGTCTTTTCCCTGTGTGTTTATAGTCTGTGTGACATTTTGACTCCTGCTTTTGCTTTATTAATAGTATTTTTTACAAAGTTTCCTAGAAAAGCAGGCCTTGAGAGGCTTAACTGCTTACTTGGGGTCATCAGCACAGAAACAGAATACAAATAACCTGTATCCTCTGCCCCCAGATCACCAGGCATCACCTCCACATATGGAAGAGGTGTTTTCCACCAACAGTTACCTTATTTTGCAGACAAAGTCTTCTCTGAAATGTCTCCACAGCTGTCACCAGAGTCACATTGTCTCCATTAGAAAACTACTCAGCTCCATTGTGGAACAGCCACTGGCACAGGGAGGTCTTGTTATACTGCTGTATTGCTTATCTTCCAACTTTGCTGCCTTTTCTCTTTTTAATACTACATCCAGATTCTTAGGAGATTGCAGATGTTATATATTCACACAGAAATACATAAACTAATAAGCCATTTCTTAGATACCTGAACAATTAAAAAATTTCAGACAGTACTCAGGAGGAAATTTCCAATTTTTGCTTTGTGACTTAACCATTATGAAGGTAAGTCTTTGTTCACCTCTGTTACCAGGTATATTTCATTTAAAAAATGTCTAAATTGCAGCTTAAATGTATTTTACTTTACTTCTTTTTTCACCAGCTTTTAGTTAGATAGATGTGGTGAGGATATGTAGGGAGTTTGAGGTTGAGGGATGTGAGACATCAGTTCCCCAAACTCCAGCACAGCCGTTGTGGTAGGAGGTGAACAAGACATGAGTCAGAGCATCCCTGAAGCGCTGAACAGGCAGGTGAGACAAAAGATGAGTAAGGAAACGTCCACAGAGGCATGTGGCCAAAGTTATAGGAGAGGTCAAGGGGAGAATGAAACACGGATCAAAAAGCTCTCGTCTTCTACCAAGTGCTCTTCCCACACGGTGAAAAGGACTTGTTAATTTAGCCTTTCTATTTCAGTACCTATCACCACATGAAACTCTCCTACCTGTTTTTCAGACTAATTATATATCCTTAAAATTCTTGAGGTTTCATCTGGATGCTCAGAAGTCAAAATGAGATGGAAAACAAAATGAATCATGAGAAGGAAAACCCATTTTCTTTACCCTTTCTGCAGTAATTTTCACAGGAAACACATGTCATCTGATGATTTTCTAGGGAAGGCTAAATCACAGTTTTGCACTGTGCTCGTAAACAAAAATCTTTCCCTCCAAGTGCATCTAAAACTCAGAAGTGTGTAGTCTGTTCTTTGTAAATATGACTACCTGGAATCTGAATTCAGGTTGGAGCACATGCTTTGCTTGATCTGGAACTCACTTTGCCAAGAGGATGCAAACAAGAACATATAAGTGCTGACAGCTCTCCAATGCCATTTCCACAAATCCTCCTCCAGGGATGGATAAATAATGAATTGGCTGAATGGGAAACAACACTAAAGCATCTCAGCCTACAGAACCACAGGATACACACCAGACACACATGGGTGAATGCCGAAATGCTGAGAACATTTAGTAACACAGATAGGATTTTGGGAATCCTCATGCTTGTCTAGGTTAACTGAAGCATAAATCTGGAGTAAATGGAGCAACAGTGATGCAAACTGTCATAACAGATTGAGAAGCAGACTCAGAGCTTCTACCATCTACCTACATGATTGGAAAAATCTTCATCATCTCTATATCAAGGCATATTTCTTGATATTTCTCCTTTGAACGTCTACCCTGCTATTTTAGCAGTGCTAAAATGTGAAATATTCATCTTACATTTTCCACAGCTGACTCCCATTCTGTTAATTCAGTTGTGCAAGGCTTGACCCAAATGATCCCTCTCTTGTTTGTTTGGGTTTTTTTATTATTTTGCTGATATTGGTAGGCAGTCTTTATGTCCAAGGCTGTCAGTGAACTGAGTTTGATCAGGCAAATCTTTACTCCCAAGACTGTGCTGCTGAGCTAGAACGGTGGAGTATACTCTCCATTAAGTGCATTAAGCAAAACAGGATAACAGCATGCAGCATTTTAGACTTATAGCCCACAATTTTCCCTCCTGCCCATATCAGGGAGATCTATTATTCTGCAAGCACAGGATTTTTCCATTCAGTGACCATTTCCTTTCTTATTCATTGCTAACCTGTTGTTAACCATTTCAGCCACTGCTAAGAATTGAGCTGATGCTTGCAGGGGAGTATCTAAAATGACTGGAAGACTGCCTTCCTGATATTGTTAAGTATTTCCTGAACTTCTTTACGGAATAGGGTGCTTTTTCCCTTCTTTAGCAGGTAGACTTAGGTCCTTTGAGGAATCCATATATGAACTCTGGGACTTCTCAGACACATTTTGTCTCCAAGTTTGAGGAATTAATTCTTGTTACTGAAAATATTTACTTCAGCTTTCTCCAAGCAAAAGGCAACGAAAGGACCTACAGTCTTGTGCTGCAGGCTGTGTCATCCTCCTCTCCCCTCTTAAAATCTCCTTGGTGTCTCCTCTCTTCTCAGCCAGAGAGGTGCTCTGATTCAAGACAAAGACATCAGTGGCCCAGTTTTCTACTGTGGGTTTTAGATATAACACAGCTCTTTTAGTAATCTAGTACCATCTTCCTGCTATCAAGCAAGCCAAGGGTCTCTCTCTAATACAACACATGTTGTTCTACGGGAGTTTTTCTGATTTTTATGAGAGACTGCCCACTTGGACCCACCTTTAACAAGAGGCAGGAAAGGGTCTTAAGCCCCTTACAACTAGCTTAAAAGGGAAATGCTTTTCATACAGCAGCTCTTTAGTTTTCAAATGGTTCTTGCTCATTGTGCTTTGATCCTATTGACACTGAATGCTCTCTTGCTATACCTCAGTGTGATATAATGGAAAGAACACCATGTGGTAGTCTGCAGAAAAGTCGATTAAACTAGCAGACATAAAACTGCAAACAGCTTTTACGCGTCACTAATGGACTGGGACCGCTTGGCTTTCATGATAGCTCAGAAAACCTTACACACCTGAGGTGCTGTAAAAATGAGTAACAGTTAAAAACAGGAAGAAATGTAAAAGACAAGGTGCAAAGACTTTTGGCATGAGCTGTTCAACACTGTCAGACCATGGTCTGTTTACAGGCACAAACAAAATGAGCTCTTCCTCTCATGGGAGAATTGCCTTTATCCCAAATGTACCCTGGAAAGTTGGTGATCAAAAATTTGACTATTAGCAGAGTCCCTTTCCATCTGTTAAAAAGAGGCAATGGCTTTGGTCAACAGGGACATTTAAATTGTAAGTTCAATGTTTGGCTAACTAAGGATGAGACTTGGGACTTCTCTCAGACTTAGCAGAACACTGGTTATTAAGTATATCCCCACATCATGTTTAGCTCAGGCCAGTGCTGCCTGTCTTTCACTTTCAGACCCTCAAGGCTTTTTGTCTTGTCACCCTGTTGCTACACGGTGCTGTCTCATCTTCTAGGAAGCAGGACTCAGAAGGACAAAAGTTCTGCCAAATCCTTTTCGCCTCTCCTCAATTGGCAGACAAATGGGCTTATTCTCCAAGACAAACTTAACAAAGCAGTATGAGGGAAATGACAAATTTCTATAAATAATGCTGAATACTGCAAATTATATGCCTGAAAAATCACTTGATCATTAAACAGGAGAAGATGCCTTCTGTAAAATAAATAAACCATGAAAAGAGCAGGCAAACTTGCAATTTAATATTCATGAGGTCTGAACTGCTCATGAAGATCTTGGCCAAATGTGAAGACACTCTGTGTGTCATGCACTTTTGACAGATGCTGTCCCCAAAGAAAAGCTGAAGCCAAGTCTGACACCTGACTCATACCAAGAGGGAAGACAGAGAAATCTCCAATGCTGGCTCAACTAGGCAGGAGACAGCAGGGTTTTTTATGGCAAAATCTTTTGACTGTCATAAATTTTCATGCTCTATACCTCAATACCATGATGAAAGGCAATGGATTAGATCCATTTGTCATTATTAAGATTCTTGCTCATAGTTGGAGGAAAAAAGTTAACTTGCAGACAGTATAGCTCAATTAAGCAGAAACCACACATCCTAAAGAAAACCAACCCTAATTGCAGAGCTTTGACCTAAAATGAATCAGGTTTGGTCTTAACTGACTGAGCACCAAAATGTATATTCTATTATTTTTTATCTTGCTGTGGCAATTAATGTAAGAAATGTTTCATGCCAAGTTAACTTCGCCTGTAATGTCCTCAGATTAAAGAAATTGGAAATAGCATCTCTGTCAGAGTGGTTGCACAGTGTTCTCATCCCCTGAAGGAAACCCAAGCTCTGCTGATTAAGAAGACTTCAGCTTTTGATCATGAGTTATTGGATATCGACCCATCATTCAGTCAGGGCTGCAGACTGACTGTCCTGAACTGAAAGGTTTGGAATCAGATCACATCCAGGGGGAACAGCTCTCCAAGCAAAACTTCCTTCTCATCTAAATCAAGTCTACAAATAGCAACTCACGTTTGTCAGACATTCATCAAATGTGACATGCTTCATGGAGCTAGGCCACAAAAAACACAGGAACCTGTCATAATAACCTCATGAAAGACAGTAGATGGTCCTGATGTTGTATGACATGCCAGGGAGCAGATATCATGCTTCCCGAGCAGGTGAATGTAAAACTCAATCTTGTAGAAAGAGAAATTGTCATTCATAAATGGGGGGAGGGGAAAAAGGCAGGAAGAAAAAAGAGACTATCTGATCCAATTAAAGTGTACATTGATTGCCGTCAGGTTGCAGAAATGCTGACACACAAGGATTGATCCTGCTTGAAAATGGTGCATAAAGCAGCAAGCCCCAAAACTGGGAGCTATTGTTCTTTCCAAGCCCACAAGAAGGAGCTAAACCCAGGCACAAAAATTCACCACAGTTTGGTATCTCAGCCTATCTCTTGAAAACATACTGGTTTGTGCAATGATTTTCACTATTTTTGTTCCTGTCCAGTACAGAATGCTGCAATTTAGATCATCCTGCAGCATAGAGCTGCCTGCAAGTCTCCAGGCTATGCAAGGACCATCAAAAACACAGCAGACAAGATATGATGAGAAAGACCAGACAGTGTCTATCCAAACCCAGCTAGCTTCAGCAGGGAGCAGGGCTGCATCAGGAGGTAGCACAAGGGGAATGATTTGAAATATAGCAGAAATTGACAGTGAAAAAAAGTAAAGTTAAATAAAAATATAAAAAATATATTTAAACAAAACTTTCTCCTTTTCAAAATTAGATTGAAAGAATTTCCTGGCTGTGAGGTGCTGAGGCCCTGGCACAGGGTGGCCAGAGAAACTGTGGCTGCTCCTGGAAGTGTCCAAGGCCAAGTTGGATGGGGCTTGGAACAACCTGGGATAGTGGAACCCCTACGGCAGGGGGTTGGAACAAGATGAACTTTAACCCAACCCTATTCCAACCCAAGCCATTTTGTGATTCTATGAAAACTCTTTTGAGCCTTAATGATTTGTTCCTTCTGAAAATTTTCCCTTTTTAAGAGGACATTTCCTCCCTTCACCATTCTTCCTTTATACCCCTTTCTTTCTATTTTCAACCTCCTACTATCCCATTTTTCCATAATGAAAGCAAAGATAAAATTAGAAAAATAAAATTAGAGATTAACACTTTCAACAAAATTTTCACAACAAAAATTTCAAATAAGCAAATATTAATCTGTTTTTGAAGGGAAAATTATAAAAAAAAAAAAAAATAAAAAAGCAAGATCTTGCTTAAATAGGTTCACTGGAAAAATTCTATAGCCAGTAACAAATTCATCTATTTCTTGTCCTAAAGGAAAAGAAAGATAGATTAATTTGGTTCACCCAGTGAGTGGTTCAAGGACCCATTGTGTCCACTTGTGTTACATCCAGACACATCCACAACACTCACATGTGGATGTTTCTATGTTATACACAGCATAAAATGATATCTACATTTAAATACTAAAAACGTAACCCCATAGGTTAAATTGCATCAATTTTCCTTGTGTCAGTTCATCCACCTTCAAAAAAGGAAACTAATACATCTTGTGAACACTTCAAAAATTCTATTTAATCTATTGACAAAATTATAGACAGCAAATATTAAAATACATGGACCTATCTATCTAATGTATTGATACATTTTCGATCAGTAGATGAAGTGATGCTACAGACCAGAGAAATATTCAAATTGAGAGGCCAGAAGGAATGTAAAACTCAGCCTTCCCATGGAAGAAATCATGACTGCTCAACTTTGACTTATGGCCTTTAGCCAAAATAGGTAATTGCTGAAGTAGGCAATAGCTTATAACTGATTTTTTTAATGTAAAACAATAGATGCCTGTAGTTTGCAGATAGAGATTCTTTCTCTTTTGATGGTCAAGTTCTAAATTACTGTGACAGATATTTCATTAACAGCCTGCAATGGCCAGAGTCTGGGTAACAGTGCCCATCCAGTTTATGTACTGGATGTTGGTATCTGTGGGCTTGAACTTACAAAAACCTCCCAAAACTGCAATGCACCTTGGAAAAATCTGCACATAGAACTTCACACAGGCACACCCCTCTTCACTACACAAGACATAAGAGATCTTTTATATCATGACAAAAAAGTGATAAAAACACCTCCCAGATGGTTGAGAATTTAGAGAAGGAATGAGGTGCCTCATGATTAATGCCCTATGAGGAGGATGCTGTAAACAAAACATTATTTTGTATTGCAAATAAATAGGTCTGCTAAGTGCTGTCTAAATCCCCCCAGGTACCAGTGGTCCACAGCTCTGAGAAAAATGCATTTGCAGAGCACTTAGTGTCAAGAAAGCCCATCTTCTGGTGCCAAAGGGTTAAGAGCCTCTCCAAACCAGAGGATAAACTCATTAAAATGGGCCATTTACTGGAGAAAGAAGAAGCCCCAAGACTCCTTCCCCATTTCTGTGCCAGGTTAGCAGGAGGAACCAAAGAGCATAATACAGGTTTGAGTGCACATAAAACAATAGTAAGCTCCATAAGGAATGAGGATTCCAAAGTAAATAGAATAGTGAAAGTCAGCAGAGGCAAAAGTTAACTTAATATAAAATACTTGACTCTCAGGTAAGGCATTAAGATGCTGTTTTGGCAGCCAGAACTAATAGCAGGCTTGCTGAAAGGGTATTGGCTTCAGAAAGAAGACAAATACAATCCTAATCCCTTTTTCCTGCCACACACTGGAGATGAGTGAAACCCAAGGGGGAAATTCTTATTACAGCAAATAGGTGCAAGTCCACAGGAAAAATTAAGTCAACTTGACAATTTACAAATTTCCTTTCAAGCATGAAAGGTGGATGAAAACAGAAGGTTATTTTTAAATCCAAACGACAGTATTTTGTATCTGTTAATATCATTGCCGAAGAATAAGGGACATAGGAAAAGAGTCCATAATGAACACAAGCTTCATTTCACTGGCACAAAGCCAGGACAAAATAACTTTTGTTAGACAAGCAGTATTAGAAAATCTAATACCAGGAAGAGACATTTTTCCTTCTTCCCATCAGGGGCAGTGAGACCTGGCAATTTATCCACAGCTTTTCGGGTGAAGATGCAAACCAAGGTAAAATCTGCTTATCCCTGACTTTGCTGGCTAAGGAATATACAGCACAATGTTCCTCAGATTAGTACCTTTACTGTGAGATTCACGTTCCTTCTGATTTATTCCCCTGCAGACAAAAGAGGATTAGGGATAATCAAAGTTTGCCATCAGCATACCTGTACCATTCCACAAATGAAAGACCTTGAGCTGTGTGGAAAATACCCACACTGTTAGGTGGGCATCTGCTTAACTCTTATGGACCTTTAACACATGTTTTGAAATGCTCAGGCATGCCAGGACCTAGCAGTATTAAATCTTGCTTTTGTAGGTGGAAAAAATTGCAATCCATGCTCTGTTACAGTGAATGGACCGTACAGATCAAATTATATCCTACCCACTACATGGATTCAGATATGCTCCTGAATCTTGGGCTCAAATGCTCCCAACCCCCTTCTGGCATCCAGCAGGCTGCACTTCCACTGTTCATTTTGGGGATGGAAAATAAATACCTCCCCCTCCAAATGCATTGTGGTTTGAGTGTACTGCAACACAGGCATGATAGAGTCAGAGAAAATTGTACCTGGGGCAAAATAGCTAGTTTGGGGATGAAATGCTAAATGCTAAAATCTCATCTTTCTTTGGTGTTCCAAAAAGTTGGTTGCTTTGCTTTTTTCTCCCGTTGTAGATCCAGATGTCTCTTTCTGTTGAGTGAGGAAATCAAAGCAGATCATTCTGTCCAAGCTCCTGTATGAGTTCTAAGCACATGTGGCTGCTATGAAAGTGTGCTTGACAAGGAGAAAGGATCTATGCTGAGAAGCAGAGAGATGATGGGGAAAAGAAACTGCACCTCAGACAGTGGAAAAAATAATTTTACCCTTATAGACCATATAGGAGGAGGAGTCAAAGGGATGTGGTAGATTATATGAGAGAACTGGTTTGGAAATTTGCTCTGTTTCTCACAAAGGCCATATGGGTGGAGAAACATGTCCAGTCCTAGGGGCAGTCTGTGAACTTAAGGCTGAAGCTGCACAGAGATAATTCCCTGGAGGAAAGAATATCAATTAAAATTCTGAAATGGAAAACATCACAGAAGTTCAAAAACAGACAACGTTTAAATGTCTCTGTCAGTAGATACTCTGAATTATCATGTGCTACCTCAGATAGTAAAATAATTTCCAGCCAATAAATACAACAAGAATGTCCAATCACAACAAAATGCTACAGGAAATGTCCACACCAAAAGACTAGTCCCTCATGCAGTATTTTTTGCTCTATATAACTTTTAACTTAATATATGTACCTTAGTTAACATGATGGGGTCTAGTGTGACATAGAATAAATTAATTAAATAATTGTTACCATTAATTACACTATAATGCCATTGATACACAAAAAGTGTTTGCAGGATTGGGACCTAAGCACTGCTACCCCATAAAACTTACCCCAAATCCCTAGCTAATTATTTTTGTAATACTGCTCTTCTTTGACAGCACCGATTTAGAGGATTGTTAGGTGAGAGTTTGATATGATTATCTGTATTCATATAGAAATATTCATATAAATAAACACACAAGTATCATAGATGAATATATAAATATCTTCACATGGAGTCATTTGAGCCAACATCAAAATATATCTTCTTTCCAGCAGTATCATCAAACAAGACACAAACTTCTGAAAATTTCAGTTGGTTTGGATTTTAAGATTTTTGATCAGCCAAATAAAACGTTTCCCCTTTTCAGGAGAAGATCAGTAGAAAAGTGTTTGAAGACAGTGAATTAAGCCTGGTTTGTTCAGTGATTGACCCCATCTTGGGACAGGCATCTGGTACTGGTGATGTCAATTCTAGAGGTGTCAGCCCAACATAACTGTCCTCACATGGTTATATTAAAACTTTTTGATGGCTGAAGTCACATGAGGTGCTCCTTTTGCTCTTCTTTTTATAAATATATAAGCATGTTTCCTCTCATCTGGGTGAATCTCAGATTTCCTTGAAAAATTATGCCTTGATATTCAAGCATAGCAAGAAGAAACACAGTGGAGTTTCTTTTTCAATCTCTTACAAGACTCTACACTTGGAACAGAAAATTATTTAAGACTGAGCTAGACACCCAGGTTCCATCACAAATAATAGAAAGAGGCAAACATGTTCAGAGGACAAATAATGCCCAGGGTTGGTTTTGATTTTGGTAAAGTAAAAGTGGTTTTGGGGTGGGTATGAAACGTAGGAATGTTTTTCAACAGTGATAAATAGAAGGAGACATGTCATGAGACAAGAACAGTGAAGGCAACAGTACAGCTGCTAAGGGGTGGAATGCTGGAATTCATCTCATCCACCTTCATCCCCTTAAAAGATCATTTTAAGTCAGGTCCAAGTAAATCTAAACTTTTTTCTAGCTGATGCAGAGAGCATGACCAGCACGATCTGGTACCTCCAGTACTGGCGGGCAAAACACTCATAGTATGTGCCAGCACTTGCCATCAACTTTAGCAAAACCTTGATAACTAGTTGCTGGCTGGCTTGCTTTTCATCAGCTTAAGTGAGGTGAGATGGATTCCATACCAGATATTTCCTATATAAGCAAATTCACTTTATTTAAATGTTGAGTTGAAAACAGGACAGAGTCCTCCAAAAATTCTTCTGTGGTATCAGATCAGGAGGTGTCAAACCTGGAAAAAGAGTATTAGCTCACCTAGTCTAGCCACTTGGATATCATCAGCTATTTACTGCCAAACAATTTTAACTGCATTGAACTCAGAAAGTGCTTTTGCTTAAACTAAATCTGTACTTGGCTACATTTACTTTTCAGTATTGGACTGAAGACATCAAAAGCAAGAGAATTTCCCTCATCTCCGTAGTTTGTTCTGAGAGTTAATTCCCTTCCCCACTATAAATGTGCACCTTTTTTCCCCATTTGAATTTGCCTGGCTTCCAGCCACTGACTCTTGTTAAGACTTTATCTCCAAGATTCAAGACCCTTTTACAACCCAGCATATTTCCCTTAGGAGGTAACTTACACATGGTCACAGAGGAAATATATAACAAAGAAAGGAACCAAACCTTACACTCTGAAATCTCAAGATAATGCTGAGATCATCAGCTCATCCATGCTGCTGACAGTCCTTTGGAGAATGGGGATGGATAATGGTTATTAATGCAGCATGCAGAAAGGGTTTTTACAGGTGGGAGTGTGAGAAAGGACAGTGTTACCTCTGTCTCGTCCAGTGATACACTCTGCATGTGGCAGCTGGGGCACCACGGAAGAGACCTGGTTATGCAGAACACAAATGTCTGAAGAACTCAGCAATGTATGGCTCTGGCCTCTCAAGGGACAGACTGTTTCCAACATTTCTGCTTCAGCTTGTTTCTAACCCAATAGCAAATGTCTGCCTTGACTGTACTCTGACCTTCATGAACCAGACAATGCTCTCTGCAATACTGCAAGGATCAGGTGCCCCTGAGCCTGACATCCCTCATCCTCTTCCTCCAGCTTTTCCTCCTGGCATCCTGAGGTTATTGTGGCCAAGACACATGAAAGGACACACAACTTTTATGGGAAGTGGCAAAATTCATATATGAGAGAGCACCTTCTCCCTCCCTGGAGCTTCACCTTGACGTTGCGAACTGAAGCTCTGCTCTCTGTCTGCTGCAGGCCCACATAAAAAGAAAATTGTTTCTCATAAATTACTTCAGAAATGCGCATTGCATGTTAATTGTAAAATAAACAGTTTAAATTCATTTCATTGAGCACAACATCAGAAAGAAAATGAGCCAACTGCAGTAGATTATTTTTGTTGGATAGGTTTCAATCATCTTTACTGATGCCCTCCATTCTTCTCTTGATTACCATCACTAAAAACCCCCATAGCAAATTTCATCTGAGTATCTAAAAATAGAGATATTTATAACTTAGCTGTTTTTGTGTCACAGTTCTCCTCCCCCTTTCCTCCTTGCATTTCTGATCAGACTTATTTCAGAAATATGTAAAACATCCATGCAATGACTATGTACGGAGAGGAATATGGGGACATCAGCACCTTCTTTTTTATCTGTACTATAGCTGGTCAAAGGGGTAGGTTCAGCTTATTCCTATGTACTTTGCACAGTGTTATCCCATGAGACCTTTGTCTCCCAGCTGCTTATATGAACAATGCCTATTGACATTCAGGTCCAGCCAAGTTAGCAAAGAGTTCCTAATTAGACTGGTTAAACAAACCTAGTTTGCTTTCACCAAAAAAAAAAAAAACAAAAAAACAAAAAAACCAAACCAACACAAATAGTCCATCCCTCAGGCCAGCAGGAGCAGAAAGGAATAGATAGGGCAAGAGAGAGAGCAGCATCTTCTTCAGCAAGTTGCACTACATCCAGGAGACGAGCGATCAAGGCATAAGTGCAAATTCTCAATTCAGAATGAAAGAGCCATAGCTCTACTCAGTTCACACCAACAAGGAGCCAGCAGATAAGCTGGATGCAAAACCAGCAAGTTTCACAGGTCTCAAAGATGGGTGTATGTCACCCTTCTGTATTTGATCTTTTGTTTGACATTCCTAAAATTAAGTAATTCATATTGAAGTCAGAAATCTACATGCTGAGCCTACCTGATCACTCTGTAGGTTGCAAGTCATACCTTAAGGCACAAGATAACTTGAAACTTAGCCCAGGCTTGTTTAAAATTCAGCTCAGGTTCACAGAACTACAAACCTCAGTTAACCCTGTGAACTTGGCTCAGTTTTAGGGTTTGAACAGTCCAGGTCTAAACACATTTAAAATACTTTTTCCTTTTTTCAAAAGCAGCCTGGGCAACAACTGAAAGCCTTGGGAAAAGTTCCTCTGCATAGGAAAATAGCTAATGCATCAAGTTATGGTTTCTTAATGGCATTCAATTAACACATCACCGTTGTTAGTTGATTAAAAATTAACTGTGAATACACATTTAACATTTAGTACTTACAAATGTTCCTTGATTTATTAAAATTGTCAGGAGTTAAGGAGTCTTGGGATAAGCAGGGAATATTTTCTTTGCCTATTTTGGTAACTCCGTAATGAAGCAAGAAGCTTTTAATAGAGAATTCATACTTGTTGAAAACTTTTCTGTAAAGCACCTTATAAATCATTCTTCAGATATTAAACACTCAGTTTGCTCAGTTCATGCTGTTTGTGAAAGCATGTATTGACTAGCTGCTGTTGCACTAGAAGAAGCCCCCTACTTCACAATTGCAAAAGAAGGGACTGCTTTTGGGAAAAGTGCAGATGAGTTTCCTCTCATGTCGTGTCTGCCAATGGGAAATCTCCATGCTCACTTTTTGAGTTGCAGCAATAAATGCCACCATGGGCCTTTTGCATGCCAGTGCCACTGCTACATCAACAAGGCAAGAGGCGACACCCCCAGCCTGTGGTTAGGAGCAGGCAGATGGAAAGCCACGCTCAGGAGAAGCACTGCCAATGCTGGACATGATGTGCAACCCTCCACATGGAGGGTTTCCAGTGCTAGCAATCCCACCCCACCTCTGATGTGACTTACAGGACCAGTTCTGGCACACCCAGCCAGCCTGTGCTCCCTGTCATCTCACACCGCTGCATTCCTCCTCTGTGGGATCTCCCTAAATTTGGATGCATCAATCCTGATGGTGTATACTGAGCTGGCTCTCACTGCACGTGCAGTTACTGAAATCACATGTTCAAATAGACATTTAAGCCTCTGAAGAAATATTTGTACTCTCAGATGTGGCTAATGTGTTTATTGAACCAGGTCCAGGCAATGACAGGCATGAGGACACTGCGGAAATAGAAACAGTCCAACCAAGAAACAGCAATAGCAGTGCAAAGAGCTCAACATTTCAGCTAAAAAAGTCAGGGAAAAGAGGGCTTTCCTCCTACCTGAGCACTGACATTTCAGGTCTGCCTGCCTTAGTCCATGATCATGCTTCTCTGATAAAGTGACATATGGATGCAGATCACGAAAACAAGACCCCTACAATGTGAGCATTTGGTCACCCTGCTCGTGAGATCTGACAAAAATCTCTTAAACACAGAAGCTTACTTCAGACACTAATTTTCTGTCTTTTCTCTTCCAATTGCACTACCCTCAGTATAAGACAAATGAGAGGGGAGAAAAAAGAAAAGAAAGAAATGAAAAAAAATGAAAAAAATAAGCTTGGGAGCACTTTTTATCATGCTCCCCTCTGACTTGCTCCCGGGGAACACAGCAGTGTTTTTCCCTAGTTCTGAACCTAATGAAACTCTTGTCATGATGCAGGGATTAATCTGATTATTTATTATTTGCATTAGGATGATACCATCTGCCCTTCCTTCCCCTCTCTTCTCTTCCTCTCTCTGAATGATTAGGGATCTGTTGTGCTGAGCAAGATGGGCTCTGTGTGAAGAAATGGTGGTTATCCCTGCTTTAAGGAAGGAAAGTGAGCTGGGGAGAATTTAGTGATTTAGCTGGGGTTTGCTGAAGCACAGTCAAAAGCATCCTATCCATTTCTGTGGGCTGTGTATCAGGCACTAAGCATAAGCCTGCTCTGCATAAAACATCACTGTGAGAAACAGATTTAAATTGGCTCCAAAATACTACAATGTCTGCACTGCAGCATCACCACCTGAGGAGAGGCTAGTTCTGGCTGCTGAAGCAAACTGGTTATCTCAGCTTGGTGCTGGTAAACTGAGGTCCTGCAGCCTCTTCATTCAAAGCTGGCTCAATGTACAGCTCTCCAAGCTGAATCAAACACAAATGCCCAGGGTAACTTCCCCCAACTAGTGCAGGAAGCAGTAAAATGAGAAAATAATGTTTTCAGTCTTAATAAGTACTTTACCACCATCCTGTCTCAAAGTGTATCTGCCTTGCTGACAAAAGAGTGTTCAGGATGAATGGCAAATAAGAACATTGCTTTCAGATTTGCCTGCTCTCAAGTATGCTGCTGTATTTGTTGTGTCTCTTACCAGGTCTAAAAATCTAGTTTATGAGAGGTATCTGAAAGGGGACCTCATCAATGTCTTTCAGTGTCTGGAGGGAGGTGTCAGAGGATGGACCAGACTTTGTTCAGTGGTGCTCAGCAGTTCTTAGCTACAGGACAAGGGACAACGGGCACAAACTGATGCACGGGAAGTTCCACCCGAACATGAGGAAGATCCTTGAAAATCTGTGTCTTGTGTGCACTCAAAAAGGAAGTGTCTGTGCATATCTGACACCCTTAACTGTTGAAGTATTTTGCAGCAATTACTTATAGACAGTGATGCCCCAGGAAAAATCTAGCATTACTAATAACCCTTTCTGCCCACTGGGGATGCTGACTTTCACATGGTCAGAAGTCCATGAGCTGATGACCAGATCCCCACAGTCTCCCCAAACACACTCTGTTTACTTAGTGGACTGGTCTTGTCTTGCCACTTGCTTGCATGAACCACATGCTGCTGTTACCAGCATTTCCTGCTTAAGTCTGAGCCTGACATTCTTCAAGGAAATGAAGGGAAAGGGCTTACTCACCCCAATGCTCTTCATGTAACAAATATGACAGAGCTTATATGCCTCAGAGATAAAGAAGGATCTACCCAGGCAACAAGAAAATTCTCTCAGAAAGCAGGTATTTGTCAGGCTGTGAAATAAAAGGCTCATCTTCACACACACAGAGAAGCTCAGAGCATAATAATGGTGAAGGAGGGGCACACAAATAACTTCAGGGAAGAAATGAGCCCCTGCCATGGTGGCCATAGGAAGCATCACCCCACCCTGGTGAATCACAGGAGCTGCTGTCTGGAGCACCTCAGGGACAGAGAGAGGTCAGTACCCAGGGGCACATTACGAGGTGCACTAGAAGAGAGTGTTTTGGGATACGATGGAACTCATGGAATATTTGGGAGAAGTAAGAAAACTAAAAATGTGGGAAAGGGAGTATCAAAGTGGTTTGGGACAGCCAAATACAGGGAAACTGAAGGAAAAGCTGATAAACCAGTCAGCCATGTGTAGACTGGCTAGTGCTTTTGTCTGGATCCTGTGTGTGTGCAGGTGTGTGTGTGTGAGTGTGTACGTGTATGTGTGTGTGATGGTGTGTGCAAGGTGTCTGTACCATCCTAGGCTGCAGCCTTCTATTTCCAGATGCCAGCAACATGAGGAAGATTGGGACTCACAGGTCAGACTGAGTGTCTGAGCCAAGCTACTGGTGGATCTACTTTTTATCCATGTATGAATATTCTACATAGACTTTCACCCTGACCAGCCAGAGATGGGACAGGATGGGCTGTGGGTGCTAACTGTGTGTGTGCAGAATGTCTTTGAGGAGTGTGGATCTGGATGCATTTCTATATAAGTACATACATGTTTGTGTGCCTGCAGAAAATACACATTCCATCTCAGTACTCATGGGACCTCTGGTGTGGATCTGTAGCAGCCTCAGCCCTCCCAGGCTGTTGAATTTGGTGTTTTCCTAGCAATATTTTTGAGCCACTATAAATGCAGTTCTGCCAGATGCAACAAATTTGGTGATCTCAGTATTCAGAGTCAGACTTTGGAGGCTTGGAGAGGCTGCTATATCGTAATGCTCTGTTTGATAAGCTCTGCCAGCCAGATCTGAGGAAAGGAAGGAGAAAAGGAGGTACCTTTGGACAGTCCTGACAGGCAGATGGACAGGGGAGCTTTTCTTTTCAGTTGAATGATCCCAAGCACAATCGCAGGGAACAGTTTATGGTGCAAAAGGAAAGATAATAAGAATATAATGTAGAGGAAATTTTCAGATTAACAACTGTCTTCTCACTCTCTCCACAGGCTGATATTGCTTGGTACTTTCATTTTCTGTTACACTTTACATCCAAGCAGACTGTGATCTCTCTTGATGAAGGCACTGAGACAAAGAGCAGTTGGGTGCCTAAATATCTCTGAATATCTCTATGGACATAGCTCTGAAGACCCTGAGCATTCAAAATTCAAAATGGGGTTAGATTCCTCCAGCTGCAGAACAATAACTTTTATAGCCCTTTTCCCCAGACAGTCTCAAAGCCTAGAGTTTGAGACTATAATGAGAAGTTTAGAGCAATTGAAGTCTCTTATTTCATATTCATCTGAATGAGGACAGCCTGGAACCTGGGATATCTCACTTTTTTGCTTAAATAGCTAGACCTTTTTTATCTATGAAAGGGGCCTTGAGTTAAGTAAGGTCTTGTGCTGAACTTGAAGACATCAGGGATGGTTCAAGTTATACCTATTAGATTCAGAGCCTTAACTTTGCCTAATTCCTGGATCACACTGGGATTTAGGCAGGAGTTAGCCAATCCACTGTGCAAATTTAGCAGTCCTCAGGGTATGATTCCAGGGTAAAAGCATAGAGACCAAGAGATTTACTATTCCCATAGATTAAACAGCTGAAAGATGGTGTGGTTTAGATCACAATTTGATAGCATCTTTGGCACCAAATTCCTTGTTTGAGAGTGTTCCTGAAATGAATTTATGAGCAACAGAGCAATGGGCTTTGGAGGCACTGCTTGCAATTGTAAAAGGTTTCATCTCTCCTTGTGTTTCCCATTCCATCAGGTAGCACTGAACCTTGGGTCCTCCCACTGACAGAGGTAAGCAGAAGGGACTCCTTCTTCTGCAGGCTATGCAGCATGAATTACCCTCGTCATGAATCTGTCTCTCCCATTCTCCGTTAAGAAGGAAATTGAATATTCGTCTTAAGACATGAACAGGGAAGAAAAGATGGACCTTTCCTGGGCTCTTTCTTCCCAAAGCCTTGTCCTAACTCTCACTGAGTTTAATCCATAGAAAACTCTGGGAAATGACCACTAATTCCAAAATCTTATTCTATAATTGGAAGATGTTCACTAGAATGATGCAGCTTGTTAATTATGAAGCATTAAACATACCAGGCCAGATTTTGACATCTTGACAATGATGGCAATCTTGTATACAAATAGTCCTGCTGTAATAAATTGGACCATTTGTGTAATGGGATCCACCCAAGGCTACGAGTGACTCCGTGAATCCAAATCTGACACCTAATATTTATAACAGGGCGTTAGATGACTCAGGGCTTCGAAACAAAACACAGAGTTTTTCAGCCTCCGGCTACCTGCTTTAATCTCACCGCTGTCAGCCGTGACAAAGAGTCAGCACCACATGACAGCTGTTCAGAGACATCCTAATGAGCGGGTGATGTCGGGGGTCCCGGGAAGCAGAGCTGTGCCCCGGCCCCGCGCTGGCGGCCTGCGGGCCAGGGCCGGAGCACGTCGGGTGGCACAAGGAACCCGGCGCCCTCGCCGTCCTGCGGCATCTGCTCCGGGAGAGGCACGTCTCTGCACTCCAGACACGGCGCCCCATCAGCATGCACAACCAAAAATAATCCATCCCTCCCCCCCCACACCCGACAACTTTGGCTCACCAGCGAGGCCTAAATCATGTATTCTTCAGGGAGCGCAGCAAACCCGGAGACCATAATTAAAATATGTTAATCTACACTGGGCACTTACCCATGGATAAACACTTCCATTTGGCACAGTTTCCTGCAATCTTCTGAGATTTGCGACTGATCTCAGAGCCCCGCTCCTTTCCCTTTTGTCATTTTTGGTCTTACTTTTGAGCCAAAAATAAAAAAATAAATAAATATAAAATAAAATTTGAAGTCAAAGAGAGAGACAGGGAGAAAAAAAAATCACACTTTTTTCCTCATAAGCTTTGTAATTCCAGTTCATTTTTACTGGGGGTGGGGGAATGCTGTCGCTAAGCTAAGTGTTCATTACAGCCAGGGGGAAAAAATGAGGTTGGCTCCCAGTTTTGCTTATGTTGTTAAAAAGAGCCTCTGAAGCTGCAGTTCTGGAACAGGTCTCCTCTTTCTTTGAAAGCATGCTGTTTGATAGACTGTCATTTGTCCCCTCCTTTCAGAAGAGCCAGCTGGCAGCTAAGTGCTAAAGCCAGTGACTTGCATGTGTTTTTCTGACATTTAACAAATGGGAACAGCTTGCAAATCTGCATTAACTCACTCTGTCTCACAAATAATCATCGGCTACGCGGTGTAGACATTCGAACATTAGCGCAAACACAAAAGGGAGCAGGAGTCTGTGGGAAAAACAAGTTGGCAAATAAAAGATGTTTCACTAAGGGACAGATAAAGATTTTTTGGTTCAGATGGAAGATTCGGATACAGTTCCTGAAGATGGGGGTGGGAGGAGGTATGAGAAGAACATGTTTAAGGGAACTAATCCTCTCCCTCGATCCGCAGGGCAAGTTATTGGATTTGCACCTGAAATCATAGTGTCTTTCCCCACCATTCACAAGTGTTTATCACTGAAGCATTTTCATTCTGCAGCCTCCACCTGAGACAGTCTGAGAAATATACAGAAAGCGCACCCAATGCCACGTTGTTTCCTCATCAGTGTTTCTGTGTGGGAGCTTATGGAGGTCCCCAGTTGTTTCTCTTTGTAAATTAACATAAGAGTCTGCCACTAGCATAATAAATGCTATGGGATAGTTCAGGTAACAAAGGAACACAGATAAACTCAAAATATGATTGGTTCTGAGGCTAAAATATGGAAAGTAAAACATTTACTTTCTAGGCTTACACCAGAGATGAGGACTTTTCATTTGAAAAAGAAATGAATACTTAATTCCTTTAGCCTCTCTGAAAACTATAGTCACAGCTTTCAGGGAGTGAAAGACAAATCCAACTGTTACTTCATCATAACCTCTCTTTCTTTCCCCCTCCTGAAGACTGAATATGCTCGTGCCCAAGTAACAATGTGGACATTTTCCTCTGGTGTAAGAGTACCCTTTTTCTTTTCTGGTAAACACTCTTATAGGCAATAGGGACAAATGATGTAAAATTATGGGAGAGTTTCACATACAGACCATATGGTTTGTGGTGATCATCTTCCTTTGAAATAACACTCAAGCCAGGACATTTAGACCAAAACACATCTCTTACTTAAGTCCTGTGCCTGGGAGTCACCACAGACCTGGCACCTGCAAGTACATCTCTCAAGGCTGTGAATAGTGAGCAGAAGTGCAGAATTCATCCCCTTTTTGGGCAAAAGAAAATCCCCACAGCAATGGCACAGTTATGATTTCCAGAAAGAACCTGATGGATTTGAGTGCAATTATAAATTGTTTTGCCAATAGAGTCAAAATATTTTGCAATATTGGTAGCTGGGAAGGAAGCATGCCTTGGCTGCCTCATCTAGCCACCAGCATTTTAGAAATGTTGGTGTTCAAAAAAAGGGTGACTGCACCTATATTTCTGACACAATTTTACCAAGATTATATAAACCATATACTGTACCACTTTGTCCCTGAATTCCCCTACCCCATGCTAGCTTCAGTTTAAAATATGGATTATATGAAAATCTTTTACTTATCTTAGTAATGTCAAGAAAAAGAAGCCCAGGATCAACTCTCATGTCAGCTTTTCCACTAGGCGCAGGTCAGCAGCCTGTAAGACTCTGTGAGGACACAGGAGAGCCCTTCTGGAACCTGCCTGGTCTGCATGTAAAGCCTTAGTGTGCTCAGGACATTGTAGACAGCTATTCCACTGTGAGCAAAAGCAGCCCCATACTTTCTTAGGTGTGCAAAGCCTGTCCCAGAAAGAGCAGCAGAACCAAAGGTGCTGGATGGCTGTGTCTCCCCTCACCTGAACATCTGCAGCAAGTTTTCTTGGGAGTTAAAGATTCAGGTTTCATTGAATCAGCAACCAGACCTAGTGGGTAGCATCCCTGCTTACAGCGGGGAATTGGGATTAAATACTCTCTGAGGTCCTTTCCAACCCAATTCATTCTATGGTTCTTGCCAAATAAAGTTATTATTTGTGCTTAGCTATACTACTCCTTTGCCCCCACTGCCCCCAAATATATGGTCTATAATAAGAAATCAGCTGGTCATTTCAATCAACTACAGGAAGTTCAAGACTGTGACTGATAAATTATATGCACCATTTCTAATTACTATGTCATCTGTTTTCTCTCAAGTACTGGACAATTTCAATGAAGCCTTAAGTAGGAAACTCAAGTCATACTTCCTTGTCACAGATGCACTGTACTTTGCTTGCCTCTTTGAAATATAAGCACTGCCATTTTTCCTGTAGCATCCATATTTCTTTTCAGTACTTCACTTTACATCCTTCTCTCTCTCATTCGTTCTCTTTCTCACAACACCTGGCAAGTTTATTCCTGTAAAAATGTCCATCTGTAAAAAATAAACAGAACAATAACACCTTGTAGGCAGAATGTAAGTGTTGCTTGGGTTTTATTTTTGTACTGATACTTACATATTTAATTAAACACAGTCCTGGCAGCTTTGTAATTGCTTAAGAGTATTCTAACAAAAGCCTAACTGCTGAAGTGGGCAGAATTGCATATTCCTTCATTTTTCTTGCTCTCCTTTAGCGCATTCTGTGCAGTGCAGCAGTGACTGTATGATTTACTATTGTCCTGGAACAATCTCTGCAAAACCTTACTTCTGATTCCCCTCTCCACCTCTGCCTGCTCATACACATATCTACACCTTTTCTATCTGGAGTGGTCCCAAGGGAAGATCTGATTCACCTCGTACAACTACCTGAAGTCAGTTAAGTTTCACCATCACAGATGAGTTTGGCCCCTTCAAGCAAAGCTCTGTAGTGGTTACAAAATATATATTAAACAACCCAAAAGGTATTCTCTTCCAGATTATGAAGCAGCAGATCAAGTAGACAGATGGAGCAGCAGGCAGACAGGAGAAGATAGTATTTTCTCGCAGAAAAAGAAATGGCAAATACTTCCATGGCTGAGCTCAGTGCAGTGTAGCTTTGGAACAAATATTTGAAAGGAATATCAGGGACTTGAAGGCAAGTTGCAACTGAAAAAAACAGATGTTCCCAACTGCAAGAAAGGGGGAAGTGTTCTTAGGCATGCTTGTGCCAGGTTCAGCTCCATGACTCTCTTGATGCTATAGAGCATAACTGGCCAACAGA
This sequence comes from Luscinia megarhynchos, assembly GCA_034336665.1. NCBI lineage: Eukaryota > Metazoa > Chordata > Aves > Passeriformes > Muscicapidae > Luscinia > Luscinia megarhynchos. Next base: position 3,909,680 of record CM067592.1, on the reverse strand, counting down.
TACAATCAGTGTGTGACTTCTGAAGATACTGGGGTATATCTTTATAAAACACCACAGAAAAAAAAAAAAAAAAAAAACAAAACAAACACAAACAAAACAAAACAAAACAAAAAAAAAACCACCAAACTAACCAGAAGTTTACTTTGAACAACCTTCACCCTAGAAAATAAGTAATTCTCAGACAATAGGTAGTCAAAATTGGGCACTATAGAGTAAAGCTCACATTCAAAAGTTTCGCATATAGTCTTATTTCCAAAGACAAATCTTTTGGTGCAAAGCTATTATGCAAGAGCAAATCTCAGTGATGAGATCAATGATAGAGTTATTCCTGAAACTTTGTTTTTGTGAAAAATGTTCCTGCTCATAGTGGCTACCTTGAAACTAATGAATGGACTTTGTCCTCTGGGAGAACTTGTCCTGTGCTCAAGGAGCTTTAGACCAGGTCAAAGCTGTTGGTTTTCTGTGATGAAGCTTGCCATGGAAAAGCAAAGAAATATGAAACAGCAGACAGAGACTGACTTTTCCTAAGGAAAAGTCAGGTCTAGGTAACAAAGTCATTCCCTACTAACTCTCTGGATCATTTAACACTTTATAACATTTTTAGATGCACATTTCCAACCTGAATATCATTCATGGTTGTTTTTATAAAGATATTACAGAAATGTTTGGGTTTGCTTTTGTTGTTGTTGTTGTGGGCACTTTTTTGTTTGTTTGGTATAGTTTTTGTTTTTGTTGTTGGATAATAAGAGACACCAAACAAATATTTGGAGGGTTTAGAACTCAATGACACAGAATACCTTAGAGACAAATCATTTTAGATACTTTTAGAAAATACCTAGTGGCATTTTTTTTTAAAGAATAAGAAACAGCCTAACCTTTTCATGTACATTGAGCAACAGTATTGATCCACAAACCTCCAGGGACAGCTTATAGGCAGGAGAGGTCAGTAAGAAATGCTCCCTGTTGCATGGCAGGGTGTTCATCGGGAGGAACCACAGAGGAGATATTTGTTATTCACGATTTCCTGGAAAATCTCACTGACCTCTCTCGTGCTACTCTTTGCTGTAAAAAATTTATATGGGGAATGAGGCAAACCAAAGCATCAGATTAAACTACTGTGCCTGGGACCAAATTGGAGAGGTTATCCAGCACAAATAGAAAAAACAGGTTTGAGTTCATGCTAAAAAGTCAGACAGAAAGTACAATCTGAAGCCAAGCACACTTTTAAATTTCTGGGTAGCCCCTGCAATACCATTCTTACAGAAGGAAATTGCTCTCCTAGTTACTTTTGGAAATAGACTGTTGTTTCTGGAAGCTAGAATAGGGAAATGAGAGCTGCTGCAATTGAGCTGTCGCTTCCTTAGACCTGCTCCCTATTTCTTCCAGCCTTTACCCCAGAAAATGTAAAAGTTGCAAAAAAAACCCAAAAGATAACATGCAGGCATTTATGGCTGTGCAGGCATGTGTTTGCATGTATGTGAAAGAGACAGATGGGGAGAGGATTCCTGACCCAGAAGTGTGATTAAATCCAAAGCAGGTTGATAAAGGATCTACTCTACTAGGATGTATTAAAAAAGAGAGTTATTGTATCTTCTGAACTGATCAAGGTGATAAAGTAACTGATTGCACAGAAGAACTGCTGGAACTGCACCCAATTCTACTCTATGAGTAAACAGAGTCCTGTGGCTCATTCAAGAGGCTATAAATTTAAGGTTAGTATTTCAGGTCTATATCTAAAGAGTGACAGAACCTCATATCTCCTGATTCATCCAGAAAGAATGCATCATCTTTTTGTACCAATCTAATCAGAAACACTTTTGCCACGTCCATTTTTCTTTTTTAAGTCAAAAAAAGGCACAGAAGAGATTTAGTTTTGGGTTTTCTTCCCCCCCTACCTCCTCCCCCTTCCTCCTGGATATGGAAAAAATAAAACCAACCTCGACTTTGCTAAGCCTCTGACACAGATACCCTCACTACACATCTCACAGCAGAGCAACTCCTTCCAATCCTGTGCTTTAAGTACCATCTAGTGGTTACAAACATATTTGCATTTCTGTTGTTGGAAGGTCTTTGGATTCAGATTTCTACGCTTTTAATAGGTTAACTAGCCTTATCATTTTCTGAAATGAAATAAAAAGAAACAGCCTTCTATTTATTCTTTCCCCTTTTTGAAAGAAAACCTTCATGTCTTTTTACTTGACATCATTTCAGTTCCACTGCAATATTTAGCAACTTCAGAGAAGAGAGGGCTCAAGAAAAATGTAAATGTGTGTTTTTTCTTTTACAAAGAGAAAAAAATGTCAACACATGATCCTGCCTTACCTTTTATTTTTTCAATGATTTTTCCCTTAAGAGTTCAGCACGTCTCAGAATATGCATTTGAGAATTTGCCTTCAATTTGAGCGATTTATTATTTTTGAAAGTACTGCTCCATCTATCTGCCTATCTTATATTAATATCTCTCTTTGTGTGTTCTCCTTTCCATATTGCCTGCCATCTGTTACATGATCACTGAGAGATAAGCCTGGTTCGCTTGTTTGATTAGTTATCTTGCTTTCTATGTCAGTGGACATTGGTTAAATGTACCCATTGTGTTGCTCTCCTGATATCAGCAAAGTTACACCATAAACAGAGAGAGGTGACTTCCTCTTTTCCACCAAATCTGTGTGATTCTCTTCCAGCACATGGCTCCAAATGTCAGTTAAGTAATTACATTCAGCCCTGTTTAAACAATGGTTTGGGAGAAATTAGATTTTGTCTTGCTCTAAAATAGACATTTATGACAGATTAAATGAAAAATGTTTAAGACATCTGTCTTATCCCTGATTACAAAAGTTGCTCATTGATACAGGTCAGGTTCCTTGCCATGGACCTCCAGTGATGGTCAAGCTCCTCAAAATAGAGCCTTCAGGAGACTCTCCTCTACCTAACTGGCAGCTCAGGGCAGGAGGGTACCACAACAGCTCAAAGGGTCTGAAATCAGGAATGATGAGCTGAGTCCTCGTGTGCTTCAGCTCTGCAGATGTGCTGTGAGAGCCATCAGGCAGTGGAGCATGTGGAGTGAGGGGATGATGCTGTTCAAGGCTCCAGGACTGCTCCAATTGCTCCCCAGGATCCACAGGCAGTGCTGTAAGGACAGCCTAAACACCAACCTGGGTATAAACTTCTCTAGGTGTCTAAATTCAAGTGGCAATATCCCACTCAATACTTCAGTCAGATAAAATTTGGCAAGACAAACTCCGCCACAGAAGGTTACTAATTTCACCTTGTAAGTCTAACTGGTAAGTGATGTGAGAAAAAGAAAGACAATAAAACATTTATCATTCTCACACTGCCTCAGCACGGGTTATTACCCTCTCTGAGTTTGTCCCCACAAACATTCAATTTGATTTTTGTCACAAGTGATGGAGCAGGATCCCATAAAGAAGGTCCTGCTGCTGATGGAAAATGTTTCTGTCCCTGGCCCTCAGTCCCAGCTGTTTATGCCCTCTCCCCCACAATGTAGATTTCCAGCAATATTTGCATATAGACATGGTCTAACTGGAGCTACCAAGTTACGTGCATAGGAAGAATTCTTATATAACAGTTTAAAAAGTCAGTTAAGTTCCTTACTGAGAAAAACTCCATTTAACTATTTTCCATTTGACAAAATTTAGAGATTCCCCCTTTTCCTGATAGAATACTGCTCATGCTGCTTGTATCATACATCATAAATTGCTGCCTAATGTTGAGCTGTGAATTTTTATCCTAGAAGTTCTGCTGGAGACATTTTGACACGAGCACAAGATTTATTCCTGGGCAGCCAGTAGATCTGACATGTGTGATGACAGATATTCTTTTTTCAAATGAGTATAATGACACAGGAAAGAGCAGGATCAAACTTAATGTCCCTGAAGTATTTTTCTCTGAGTTGCAGATGTACCTGCATGCATATTTCTGAGGAATCCCCATCAGAAGCAGGGGCACCACATAGGGCTATGGGACCAAGAAGAATGTGCACGTTTGTTTCATCAGGCAAATGCATCTTGCCCACAGGGCTGGGGAGGGCGGCAGGCTGGAATGTGGAGACCTGGACTGCAGCTAGTGGACAGATCCTGCTCTTACAGGGGAAGATATGGCACATCTGTGGGCCACAGCACATTTCTGTTACATTATCCAGAGCGAATAGTTTATTACGTATCATTACCTCCAAACAACAGATAATCAATTTGAATGTGTCCTTATTTACCTGGACAAACACTGGAAGGCTTTGCAATTTAATGGCCTAAGTGTTTGTTAGAACAAATAGACCTATTCAATTCTGAGATCACAGTCAATCTGACGGTTTATAGCTGGTTGGTTTCTGCTTTCGAACTGTGAAACCCTGATTTGTTTTCAAGGTGTAAAATTAGCAGCAACATTTTCACATGCTAACGGATAAGTCCTTTATTGAAACATATGACTGCACTTGCTCACTGCAGAGTGAAAATAGCCTTGCTCAAAAACCCAGCACAAAGCCTGTGGCCTGCCTGAATTTCACACAAGCCCTGAAGTGATACCAGGTGTGAGCCGACCCAGACACCAGCTGTCTGCTCAAGAGTAAATTTCAACTATTAATATACAGGTTGAAGCATGAGGTTTTCCACTCATTATTAAATTATATTATTTGTATACAGCTCTGCATAGTAGCAATGGAGTGCTTGAACCAAGCATGGGCATTTAAAACAGTAATTCTCTGAAATTACTAGCCTTGGTGAACACCCTGAAAAGGAGTGTTAAGTCATCTTCCACTGATTTAGTAACACATTCCACCTTGTACCCACACTAGTGTCAATAAGCATAAGGTTAAAAAAAATGAAGGAATACATGAACTCAAATGTCGGCTTTGAAGCCAAAGGAGTGAGAAGAGCATACATGGAAATGAAAAGCAGCAAGAGGCAAAAATGCATTTTACCATCTTAAAGAATCAGTTATTTTCTTCTGTTTAGTTGGGTGGGCCAAACTAAATTCTCCAAATCAGAGAGCCAAGATAAATTTTGAAAATATCAAACCAGACTTCAGTGAGAGAGTTGAAGATGGAGGAAGAAAAAGTCTGGCAAATTAAACATCCTGTAAATCTGTCCAGTGTGGAATGAGTAGCTGTTTCCAGTACAAATACCATGTTATCCAGCAATATCTCAGCATTAATCTGCTTGAGAGACCTGCTGGAGCTTAGACTTATTTTTAAAAAGCCTATTATGATGCACTGAAAATATATATATATGGAGTGGATGTGATAAAGGAGATACTGTAAAAACACAGTGATGTCCAAAGAGGATGCTTCAAAGTGGCAAGAGGGTGTTTCTAGCACTCTCTGTCCAGAGGACAGCTGCACCCAGATATGCAACTTATCTGCACCTATCTACATTTTTCATTATTTTTCTTTAACTGGAATACTATTTCTTCCCATGAGGAAAGATAGTTATATAGTAATAATATTACTACTCCACCTTTCTCCTGCCCCTTTTATTTTAGAGCCCAGTCTTTTTTAAAGTCCCCTCATAAAATAGGTTCTATATTCCCCTGTTAATTTTAATAGTCCTTTTCTGTAGCTACTCCATTTTGGGCTTGTCTTTTGGTAGGCACAAGTGCCTGTAAGTTCCTGTTAGATTTTTTTTTTGTACTTGCCTTTCCTGCAGTTGCATCACTGAAATGATTCACAGACATCACACAACTTCTATGAAGCACAGGTTTTTCCTCTTCCTCAATAGTAACTGATCATTCTTTAAATCAGAAATGACTAAGTTACAATTCCTTCTAAGCTCATGAATCAAACCACAGAACTGGTTCAAAAGGAAGCCTACTAGCAACCTGAAGAAAAGTCCACATCTGACAAAACCTTTTTATTAAGTCCATTTACATTTTGGCTAACTCACCCTTGGCCATGTTAAGATGGATTATTCTTTTTTTAATAAGTATTCCCTTAAATCCCACTTAAATATAAATTGCATATAACAATTTTCTGAATTGGGTGTTTCTTAATCACCAACCTACAAAGAGCAGATGCCTTATTGGACACATCACAAGCATCTCAAGGTGAGGTTTGTGAGAAGTGAAGCCACACACAACACACAGAACACAACCATCCCAGTAGCTCTAACTCATAGGGGGATATCCATGGGCACAGGGTGCTTCACTGCTATATTCAATTCCCAGTGATAACTTAAAACATCTCTGTTTTAAGACTAGATCACCTAATAGTAAAGCTAACAGAACCGCCCCCGAGGTTTTCCCATCAAAGACCTTCAAAAGCCTTAGATTTTGTTTGCAGCTCTTCACATAAGTGGTATCTTTCAACATTTTACTGCATTTTCAATTGAAGGTTCTCAGGAAATGGAAAGAAAAAAGACACAGTGAATCCTTTTCCTTATTACCATTAACACTAATATTATCATTGTCATTATTTGATACAAAAGTGAGTTCTTTAGCTTTTTACTAAGGCTTCTTGCCTCTGTATATCTGTGAATGACATATGACAGGTTTTTATTGGAGGTCCTGATTAAACTTAGACAAACATTTTTGGACCAGGGTGCTAGGAGCATTTATTCAGTGATTTCAAGGGATCCATCTTTAAATTAACTGTCTTTATGGTACTAAAATTCTGCTTTTTCATTACTGACATAGCTTAATTGCTTCCCAACCAGGGGAAAAAAAAAAAACCTAGAAATAAAAAGAAGAAAGAAAAAAGAAAAGTAGAAAATACCTGCCTGACTTAACCACATTAAGCAGCATGGTGCAGAATATAACTTAACAGTCCAGTGAACTGTCAGTGGCAGAAGTAATTGGAAATTGGTGGGATAGTTCTCTATATGATGGGGATAGGAGTTTTTCATGCCTGTTTTTAATGGGCAAATAGCTCTCAGGGCAGCTTCATATTCTGTCATTAATTTGTAAAGACCCTTTATAACGTAGAAAAGTTAAGATAGCCAAAAAAAAAAAAATCCAATTACATGTTTAATGACTTGGCATTTGTGGTAATGCTATCTAGCACTAATTCACCTGTTAGAAAACAGTCTATCTTTTAGTCCCTGGGGTTAATAGAGTGCAAAAGCCTAGTCTTATCTGAGGGTGGGAGAAAAGTGAGTAATTTTTTTCCTACCAATAAGAAAGAAAAGCAATGACAAAATTGATTATGAATTTTCAACTTGCTTTTTTGAGCTTAGCGCTTCTATTTATTATTAAACACTTTTTAAAAGAAAATAACAGGTTTCTAATTGCTGGTGTCTGACTGCTCCTCTGGATTTTGCAGAGGCACGTGAGACTTTTTTTCCTTTGTAGTCAACATGAGCACCCACTGGAGTGAGGCTCATACCCATATCATGTCACGGGGCTGCAGAGGCGATGCTGCAGAGCCTGCCCTTGAGATCAAGGCCTGTTTCACTTCCACACAGAAATGATCCGCAATAAATATGGTTTGGCCACTTAATAGATGGACGGAAGGATTTATCCTGGCCTCAGCTGCATGCTTATAACCACAGTGAAATCAGCAGTGGACACTTAAATGGGACAAAGAGCAGAATTTGTTCCACAACAGCAAAGAAATACAGCTTATGCAAACACATATATTTATTTTCACATCTCCCTTTATCAGTCACTGCTTTATTTGCATCTCATCCTGAATAAAAGGTTAGAGAAGGCATTTGTAATGAACACTCCCATTTTAAAACATTTAAATAGTCTGCAGTATAAATTGCATATTCTAACTGACTGATCTGGTGTGAATTTCTGAATCCACCGAAAGGAAGAGAGGCAGCATTTGCTGTGTTTATGCAACAACTTCTTTGCTTAATACCACATTTGTCTGTGTCACAGCTAAACCAGGATTAGCACCAGAAATGCTAAATTATGTTAGAATTCATACACTCTGTTTAGCTGATGTAAAACATGGAAATACTATAATGTCAAACAATGAAACAAACAAGAAAACCAACAAAAAATTCAACTGTCATCAGTCAACCAACCAACAAAACCAACAAAAAATTCAATTGTCATCAGTCCAGTGTTTAAAACTAGGAGCTTAAAGATAAGTTCTGGCTAATGTTGGAACACAAACCTTGAAATAAAGACTTATCATCCCTGTTCCTAGCTTAGCTTGTAGTTCACATGCCTGGAGATCACTGATGAAAGCTGAGCATCCAGACTAATAAAACCCAGTGAATTCTGTAACCTTGGGTTTTCTGAGCAGGGACCTCCACAACCTGTACCTGAACACTTCAGGGTCATTTACGGTTTCATCCTTAATGCTGGTTGGAGAAGAAAACATTGAGCTTCATATTCCCAGCTCCTGACCATCATTCCTCTGTGGCACATACAAACATACAAAATCCAACACACCCTGAAAAAATTTGTGCATGTCTGGTGGTTTGAGAATGAACACTTCCAGTATGCCCTTTAGTGATGAGGTTACAGAGAAAATACATAAATCTCAGCTAAAGGAGAGGATTCACCCCATTTAATATTAGCTTATAAACGCAGAGTTTAATACAAGTAGGTCATTTAGGCTCCCTTTACAAGCTCTCTGGCAAAAACAGGACTGCAAATGGTGGAACATCCTGACCTCACACAGTTACTGAAGGTGAGCGTGACTGTACTGCTCTTGAATATTACTGTCTCCTTCCCTTGACTCTAACCCAAGATGAGACTATCCCAGACTCGGGAAAGTTATGTATCCTAACATAAAAAATTAATTTTAAAGAAAATAATAATATTTTGTTTATGGCCTCAATCCTTATTTGGATTTGGATACTATGAAAATGGCAATCTTATGTAACTGGATGGATGGATGGATGGATGGATGGATGGATGGATGGATGGATGGATGGATGGATGGATGGATGGATGGATGGATGGATGGATGGATGGATGGACGGATGGATGGACTTAATTTTTCTTTACTGTATGGTCAAAACCCATGTTTGTGGGTTCGATGTTTGTTATTTTTTAAAAGTTGTTATTATTATTATTGCTTCTTATTTGGAACAAATTAAAAGAGATGTTCAGCTACTTTGGGGACGCATGGGGTGCAGAGTCAAACTTGTTTTTCCCTAAGTTAGTTGAAAGTGATGTGCCCTCATTCTCATGGTAAAGAACATTTCCTTTAGCAGCTGACAAGTTTTTCAAGGTGTTTCTGCACATCCTGTAGGGAAAGCAAATTGTCATCAAAATTGAAAATTCAGAATATGTTTTTTTTTTCCCTGAAGGTCCTTAGGGCTCTTGAAATGCTAAGCAGAAAACTGAGCTCAATGCATATGGAGGAGATTTTCATATTTTAAAAGTCAGACAGAGTGTCAGCCAGCAGACACAGCAACTCCAAGGATCTTCAAAAAGGCAGAAGCAGAAAAGTTTACTGCTTGTTCGACGGACACATTATTTTAGCCTGCGTTCTGCAGATTGAGAGGCAGATTGCCTAGGGTCAGAGGGTGACCCTGCCCTGCAGCATGAGTATTATTCCTCCTTTTTTTTTAAGTGCAAATTTACATTTGGCTGCAACCTGCCTCCTTAATGATGGATCAGCCTTTTGTGCAAGTATAAGCTCTGATTGATGGGGCACAGGGATAGGAGAGGAGAATGGAGAAAACAAGTTTATAAATTTGACATAAGATTTGAATCGCAGCAGGAACTCTGCCAGTCTCCTTAGGCATAAAATTGGACTGGCTGGAGATATGTATTGCATGTGTGATGTTTCAGCACTTACTGCTTTCATTATATCTTTACTTACTCAGTTAACAGACTACTGAACATGCAAAATCTAGCAGACTGGGTTTGTTTTGGTTTTTTTTTAACAGATTTTATGATGCAGGCAGGGGAGAAAGAACTGAAAAAACTAAAATTACATACCTACATCACAGGATATGATCTGAGGTAATTGAATACAATTTACTTGATTTCACTGAACTTAAATTACACCAATTTTCTCTAGGTGATGACCTGACTCAGTATTCTGGTTTGGTTTTAGCTTTTATTTTTTTTTTCTGTTTTCATTTTTCTCCTTCTGAATTGGCTGTGTTGACATTTCATGTTTCCTATTATTATTATTATTATTATTATTCCTACCCCTTCTTTGTTTTGGGAATTATACGGCTTATTGACTAAACAGCATTAGAAACCTAAAGTTAATGGACCCAACTCTTCTCTAGTGCAACTTTATTGAGTTCAAGTTATACAGAGATGAATGAATTCAGGAACTCCTCCAAAGAGAGTTATTTCAGAGGCTTATAATATAACAAAAGGTAAGTCCAGAGCTTTGTTGTCATTTCAATGGAAATTAAAAGTTTAAATTAGTCCAGTTCTCCATATTCAGCTGATGTGATGTGACCTGTGAGTATTGAGCACAATGTAAAATCATACCTTGTTTTAATGGATTACAACAAATATCTCATTCTTATCATTATTCATATCTACCCAGCCCTGAGAACTCACAGTAGTGTAACCTCAGTTAAACCTTGCTCTCCATCGTTTCATCATTTGTGGAGGCATTTTAAAAGACATGGGGGTTGTGGCACACGGCTGGCCAGTAGAAAGCTTTGGCATGCCAGAATGGTTGACTTTGATGATTCATGGGTCCTTTCGACCCTGAATGATCTCCAATGATTTAAATCCCATCAATGGAACCGAGGGGCAGGGCTGACTGACTGTCACGACCTAATGTCCCATAGAGCAAGGTAAACCAGGAGGATTGGGTCCCCAAAAACGCGACTAATCCGATCAGGGATCACATAGGAGGGAATCGAGGGGAAGGGAGCCCAGGAAGCTCCAGGAAGTTCAGGGTAGCTCCAGGAAGCCCCAGGATCGCCCAGGAAGCCCCAGGAAGCCCAGGAATGAGGAAGCTCAGAGAAGCCCAGGAATGGAAGCCTCAGGAAGCTCCCAGGAAGGAAGCTCAGGAAGCCCAGGAAGCCCCAGAAGCCCAGTGCAGGAAGCCCCAGGAAGCCCAGGAATGGGAAGCCCCAGGAAGCCCAGGAAGGGAAGCCCCAGGGAAGCACAGGAAGCCCCAGGAAGGAAGCCCCAGCCCCAGGAAGGACAGGAATGGAAGTCCCCAGGAAGGAAGTCCCCAGGAAGCCCCAGGAATGCCCCAGGAATGGAAGCCCCAGGAATGCACAGGAAGGAATGGAATGGAAGGAATGGAATGGAAGGAAGGAATATGGAAGGAATGGAAGGAATGGACAGGAAGGAATGGAATGGAAGGAATGGAATGTGCCCAGGAATGCCCCAGCCCAGGAATGCCCCAGGAAGGGAATGGAATGGAATGGAATGGAAGGAATGGAATGGAATGGAAAACTGGAATGGAATGGAATGGAATGGAATGGAATGGAAGGAATGGAAGTCCTGGGAAGGAAGGAAGTTTGAAGGAAGGGAAATGGGAAGGAATGGAATGGAATGGAAGGAATGGAATGGAATGGAAGGAATGGAATGGGAAGGAAGGAAATGGAATGGAATGGAATGGAAGTGGAAGGAAGGGAAGGAATGGAATGGAAGGAATGGAAGGAATGGAAGGAAGGAAGGAAGGAATGGAAGGAATGGAATGCCCCTGGCCCCAGGAAGGAATGGAAGGAAGGAATGGGATGGGAATGGAAGGAAGGGAATGGAAGGAAGGAAGGGAAGGAATGGAAGGAAGGAAGGGAATGGAAGGAAGTGTGTAGTGGAAGGAATGGAAGGAAGGATAGGGAAGGAAGTGGAAGGAAGGAAGGAAGGGAAGGAAGGAAGGGGAAGCGTTTGGGAAGGAAGGAAGGGAAGGGAAGGGAAGGAAGGGAAGGGAAGGGAAGGAAGGGAAGGGAAGGAAGGGAAGGGAAGGAAGGAAGGGAAGGAATGGAATGGAATGGAATGGAAGGAATGGAATGGAATGGAATGGAATGGAATGGAATGGAAGGGAATGAATGGAATGGAATGGAATGGAATGGAATGGAATGGAATGGAATGGAATGGAATGGAATGGAATGGAATGGAATGGAATGAATGGAATGGAATGGAATGGAATGGAATGGAATGGAATGGAATGGAATGGAATGGAATGGAATGGAACGGAATGGAATGGAATGGAATGGAATGGAATGGAATGGAATGGAATGGAATGGAATGGAATGGAATGGAATGACCGGAATGGGAATGGAATGGAATGGAATGGAATGAACGGAATGGAATGAATGGAATGGAATGGAATGAACGGAATGAATGGAATGGAATGGAATGGAATGGAATGGAATGGAATGGAATGGAATGGAATGGAATGGAATGGAATGGAATGGAATGGCAACGGACGGAATGGAATGGAATGGAATGGAATGGAATGGAATGGAATGGAATGGAATGGAATGGAATGGAATGAATGGAATGGAATGGAATGGAATGGAATGGAATGGAATGGAATGGAATGGAATGGACGGAATGGAATGGAATGGAATGAATGGAATGGAATGGACGGAATGGAATGGAATGGAACGGAATGGAATGGAATGGAATGGAATGGAATGGAATGGAATGGAACCGGAATGGAATGGAATGGAATGGAACCGAACGGAATGGAATGGAATGGAATGGAATGGAATGGAATGGAACTGGAATGGAATGGAATGGAATGGAATGGAATGGAATGGACATGGAATGGAACGAACGGAATGGAATGGAATGGAATGGAACGTGGAATGGAATGGAATGGAATGGAATGGAACGGAATGGAATGGAATGGAATGGAATGGAATGGAATGGAATGGAATGGAATGGAATGGAATGCATGGAATGGAATGGAATGGAATGGAATGGAATGGAATGGAATGGAATGGAATGGAATGGAATGGAATGGAATGGAATGGAATGGAATGGAATGGAATGGAATGGAATGGAATGGAATGAATGGAATGGACGGAATGGAATGGAATGGAATGGAATGGAATGGAATGGAATGGAATGGAATGAATGGAATGGAATGGAACGAATGGAATGGAATGGAATGGAATGGAATGGAATGGAATGGAATGGAATGGAATGAATGGAATGGAATGGAATGGAACGGAATGGAATGGAATAGGAACGAATGGAATGGAATGGAATGGAATGGAATGGAATGGAATGGAATGGAATGGAATGGAATGGAATGGAATGGACGGACGGAATGGAATGGAATGGACGGAATGGAATGGAATGGAATGGAATGGAATGGAATGGAATGGAACGGAATGGAATGGAATGGAATGGAATGGAATGGAATGGAATGGAATGGAATGGAATGGAATGGAATGGAATGGAATGGAATGGAATGGAATGGACACGGAATGGAATGGAATGGAATGGAATGGAATGGAATGGAATGGAACGGAATGGAACGAATGGAATGGAATGGAATGGAATGGAATGGAATGGAATGGAATGGAATGGAATGGAATGGAATGGAATGGAATGGAATGGAATGGAATGGAATGGAATGGAATGGAATGGAATGGAATGGAATGGAATGGAATGGAATGGAATGGAATGGAATGGAATGGAATGGAATGGAATGGAATGGAATGGAATGGAATGGAATGGAATGGAATGGAATGGAATGGAATGGAATGGAATGGAATGGAATGGAATGGAATGGAATGGAATGGAATGGAATGGAACGGAATGGAATGGAATGGAATGGAATGGAATGGAATGGAATGGAATGGAATGGAATGGAATGGAATGGAATGGAATGGAATGGAATGGAATGGAATGGAATGGAATGGAATGGAATGGAATGGAATGGAATGGAATGGAATGGAATGGAACGGAATGGAATGGAATGGAATGGAATGGAATGGAATATGGAATGGAATGGAATGGAATGGAATGGAATGGAATGGAATGGAATGGAATGGAATCCCGGAATGGAATGGAATGAATGGAATGGAATGGAATGGAATGGAATGGAATGGAATGGAATGGAATGGAATGGAATGGAATGGAATGGAATGGAATGGAATGGAATGGAATGGAATGGAATGGAATGGAATGGAATGGAATGGAATGGAATGGAATGGAATGGAATGGAATGGAATGGAATGGAATGGAATGGAATGGAATGGAATGGAATGGAATGGAATGGAATGGAATGGAATGGAATGGAATGGAATGGAATGGAATGGAATGGAATGGAATGGAATGGAATGGAATGGAATGGAATGGAATGGAATGGAATGGAATGGAATGGAATGGAATGGAATGGAATGGAATGGAATGGAATGGAATGGAATGGAATGGAATGGAATGGAATGGAATGGAATGGAATGGAATGGAATGGAATGGAATGGAATGGAATGGAATGGAATGGAATGGAATGGAATGGAATGGAATGGAATGGAATGGAATGGAATGGAATGGAATGGAATGGAATGGAATGGCCCGGAATGGAATGGAATGGAATGGAATGGAATGGAATGGAATGGAATGGAATGGAATGGAATGGAATGGAATGGAATGGAATGGAATGGAATGGAATGGAATGGAATGGAATGGAATGGAATGGAATGGAATGGAATGGAATGGAATGGAATGGAATGGAATGGAATGGAATGGAATGGAATGGAATGGAAGGAATGGAATGGAATGGAATGGAATGGAATGGAATGGAATGGAATGGAATGGAATGGAATGGAATGGAATGGAATGGAATGGAATGGAATGGAATGGAATGGAATGGAATGGAATGGAATGGAATGGAATGGAATGGAATGGAATGGAATGGAATGGAATGGAATGGAATGGAATGGAATGGAATGGAATGGAATGGAATGGAATGGAATGGAATGGAATGGAATGGAATGGAATGGAATGGAATGGAATGGAATGGAATGGAATGGAATGGAATGGAATGGAATGGAATGGAATGGAATGGAATGGAATGGAATGGAATGGAATGGAATGGAATGGAATGGAATGGAATGGAATGGAATGGAATGGAATGGAATGGAATGGAATGGAATGGAATGGAATGGAATGGAATGGAATGGAATGGAATGGAATGGAATGGAATGGAATGGAATGGAATGGAATGGAATGGAATGGAATGGAATGGAATGGAATGGAATGGAATGGAATGGAATGGAATGGAATGGAATGGAATGAATGGAATGGAATGGAATGGAATGGAATGGAATGGAATGGAATGGAATGGAATGGAATGGAATGGAACGGAATGGAATGGAATGGAACCCGGAATGGAATGGAATGGAATGGAATGGAATGGAATGGAATGGAATGGAATGGAATGGAATGGAATGGAATGGAATGGAATGGAATGGAATGGAATGGAATGGAATGGAATGGAATGGAATGGAATGGAATGGAATGGAATGGAATGGAATGGAATGGAATGGAATGGAATGGAATGGAATGGAATGGAATGGAATGGAATGGAATGGAATGGAATGGAATGGAATGGAATGGAATGGAATGGAATGGAATGGAATGGAATGGAATGGAATGGAATGGAATGGAATGGAATGGAATGGAATGGAATGGAATGGAATGGAATGGAATGGAATGGAATGGAATGGAATGGAATGGAATGGAATGGAATGGAATGGAATGGAATGGAATGGAATGGAATGGAATGGAGCGCGAGCGGAATGGAATGGAATGGAATGGAATGGAATGGAATGGAATGGAATGGAATGGAATGGAATGGAATGGAATGGAATGGAATGGAATGGAATGGAATGGAATGGAATGGAATGGAATGGAATGGAATGGAATGGAATGGAATGGAATGGAATGGAATGGAATGGAATGGAATGGAATGGAATGGAATGGAATGGAATGGAATGGAATGGAATGGAATGGAATGGAATGGAATGGAATGGAACCGGAATGGAATGGAATGGAGGGATGGAATGGAATGGAATGGAATGGAATGGAATGGAATGGAATGGAATGGAATGGAATGGAATGGAATGGAATGGAATGGAATGGAATGGAATGGAATGGAATGGAATGGAATGGAATGGAATGGAATGGAATGGAATGGAATGGAATGGAATGGAATGGAATGGAATGGAATGGAATGGAATGGAATGGAATGGAATGGAATGGAATGGAATGGAATGGAATGGAATGGAATGGAATGGAATGGAATGGAATGGAATGGAATGGAATGGAATGGAATGGAATGGAATGGAATGGAATGGAATGGAATGGAATGGAATGGAATGGAATGGAATGGAATGGAATGGAATGGAATGGAATGGAATGGAAACGGAATGGAATGGAATGGAATGGAATGGAATGGAATGGAATGGAATGGAATGGAATGGAATGGAATGGAATGGAATGGAATGGAATGGAATGGAATGGAATGGAATGGAATGGAATGGAATGGAATGGAATGGAATGGAATGGAATGGAATGGAATGGAATGGAATGGAATGGAATGGAATGGAATGGAATGGAATGGAATGGAATGGAATGGAATGGAATGGAATGGAATGGAATGGAATGGAATGGAATGGAATGGAATGGAATGGAATGGAATGGAATGGAATGGAATGGAATGGAATGGAATGGAATGGAATGGAATGGAATGGAATGGAATGGAATGGAATGGAATGGAATGGAATGGAATGGAATGGAATGGAATGGAATGGAATGGAATGGAATGGAATGGAATGGAATGGAATGGAATGGAATGGAATGGAATGGAATGGAATGGAATGGAATGGAATGGAATGGAATGGAATGGAATGGAATGGAATGGAATGGAATGGAATGGAATGGAATGGAATGGAATGGAATGGAATGGAATGGAATGGAATGGAATGGAATGGAATGGAATGGAATGGAATGGAATGGAATGGAATGGAATGGAATGGAATGGAATGGAATGGAATGGAATGGAATGGAATGGAGTGGAGTGGAATGGAATGGAGTGGAATGGAATGGAGATGGAATGGAATGGAATGGAATGGAATGGAATGGAATGGAATGGAGCCCGGAATGGAATGGAGGCGGAATGGAATGGAATGGAATGGAATGGAATGAGAATGGAATGGAATGGAATGGAATGGAATGGAATGGAATAGGAATGGAATGGAATGGAATGGAAAGGAATGGAATGGAATGGAAAGGAATGGAATGGAATGGAATGGAATGGAATGGAATGGAATGGAATGGAATGGAATGGAATGGAATGGAATGGAATGGAATGGAATGGAATGGAATGGAATGGAATGGAGTGGAGTGGAATGGAATGGAATAGAATACAATGGAATGGAATGGAATGGAATGGAATGGAATGGAATGGAATGGAGTGGAATGGAATGGAATGGAATGGAATGGAATGGAATGGAATGGAATGGAATGGAATGGAATGGAAAGGAATGGAATGGAATGGAATGGAATGGAATGGAATGGAATGGAATGGAATGGAATGGAATGGAATGGAATGGAATGGAATGGAATGGAATGGAATGGAATGGAATGGAATGGAATGGAATGGAATGGAATGGAATGGAATGGAATGGAATGGAATGGAATAGAATTCCATGGAATGGAATGGAATGGATCTGAATGGAATGGAATGGAATGGAATGGAATGGAATGGAATGGAATGGAATGGAATGGAATGGAATGGAATGGAATGGAATGGAATGGAATGGAATGGAATGGAATGGAATGGAATGGAATGGAATGGAATGGAATGGAATGGAATGGAATGGAATGGAATGGAATGGAATGGAATGGAATGGAATGGAATGGAATGGAATGGAATGGAAATGGAATGGAATGGAATGGAATGGAATGGAATGGAATGGAATGGAATGGAATGGAATGGAGCCCGGAATGGAATGGAATGGAATGGAATGGAATGGAATGGAATGGAATGGAATGGAATGGAATGGAATGGAATGGAATGGAATGGAATGGAATGGAATGGAATGGAATGGAATGGAATGGAATGGAATGGAATGGAATGGAATGGAATGGAATGGAATGGAATGGAATGGAATGGAATGGAATGGAATGGAATGGAATGGAATGGAATGGAATGGAATGGAATGGAATGGAATGGAATGGAATGGAATGGAATGGAATGGAATGGAATGGAATGGAATGGAATGGAATGGAATGGAATGGAATGGAATGGAATGGAATGGAATGGAATGGAATGGAATGGAATGGAATGGAATGGAATGGAATGGAATGGAATGGAATGGAATGGAATGGAATGGAATGGAATGGAATGGAATGGAATGGAATGGAATGGAATGGAATGGAATGGAATGGAATGGAATGGAATGGAATGGAATGGAATGGAATGGAATGGAATGGAATGGAATGGAATGGAATGGAATGGAATGGAATGGAATGGAATGGAATGGAATGGAATGGAATGGAATGGAATGGAATGGAATGGAATGGAATGGAATGGAATGGAATGGAATGGAATGGAATGGAATGGAATGGAATGGAATGGAATGGAATGGAATGGAATGGAATGGAATGGAATGGAATGGAATGGAATGGAATGGAATGGAATGGAATGGAATGGAATGGAATGGAATGGAATGGAATGGAATGGAATGGAATGGAATGGAATGGAATGGAATGGAATGGAATGGAATGGAATGGAATGGAATGGAATGGAATGGAATGGAATGGAATGGAATGGAATGGAATGGAATGGAATGGAATGGAATGGAATGGAATGGAATGGAATGGAATGGAATGGAATGGAATGGAATGGAATGGAATGGAATGGAATGGAATGGAATGGAATGGAATGGAATGGAATGGAATGGAATGGAATGGAATGGAATGGAATGGAATGGAATGGAATGGAATGGAATGGAATGGAATGGAATGGAATGGAATGGAATGGAATGGAATGGAATGGAATGGAATGGAATGGAATGGAATGGAATGGAATGGAATGGAATGGAATGGAATGGAATGGAATGGAATGGAATGGAATGGAATGGAATGGAATGGAATGGAGCCCGGAATGGAATGGAATGGAATGGAATGGAATGGAATGGAATGGAATGGAATGGAATGGAATGGAATGGAATGGAATGGAATGGAATGGAATGGAATGGAATGGAATGGAATGGAATGGAATGGAATGGAATGGAATGGAATGGAATGGAATGGAATGGAATGGAATGGAATGGAATGGAATGGAATGGAATGGAATGGAATGGAATGGAATGGAATGGAATGGAATGGAATGGAATGGAATGGAATGGAATGGAATGGAATGGAATGGAATGGAATGGAATGGAATGGAATGGAATGGAATGGAATGGAATGGAATGGAATGGAATGGAATGGAATGGAATGGAATGGAATGGAATGGAATGCCCGGAATGGAATGGAATGGAATGGAATGGAATGGAATGGAATGGAATGGAATGGAATGGAATGGAATGGAATGGAGTCCGGAATGGAATGGAATGGAATGGAATGGAATGGAATGGAATGGAATGGAATGGAATGGAATGGAATGGAATGGAATGGAATGGAATGGAATGGAATGGAATGGAATGGAATGGAATGGAATGGAATGGAATGGAATGGAATGGAATGGAATGGAATGGAATGGAATGGAATGGAATGGAATGGAATGGAATGGAATGGAATGGAATGGAATGGAATGGAATGGAATGGAATGGAATGGAATGGAATGGAATGGAATGGAATGGAATGGAATGGAATGGAATGGAATGGAATGGAATGGAATGGAATGGAATGGAATGGAATGGAATGGAATGGAATGGAATGGAATGGAATGGAATGGAATGGAATGGAATGGAATGGAATGGAATGGAATGGAATGGAATGGAATGGAATGGAATGGAATGGAATGGAATGGAATGGAATGGAATGGAATGGAATGGAATGGAATGGAATGGAATGGAATGGAATGGAATGGAATGGAATGGAATGGAATGGAATGGAATGGAATGGAATGGAATGGAATGGAATGGAATGGAATGGAATGGAATGGAATGGAATGGAATGGAATGGAATGGAATGGAATGGAATGGAATGGAATGGAATGGAATGGAATGGAATGGAATGGAATGGAATGGAATGGAATGGAATGGAATGGAATGGAATGGAATGGAATGGAATGGAATGGAATGGAATGGAATGGAATGGAATGAGGCCCGGAATGGAATGGAATGGAATGGAATGGAATGGAATGGAATGGAATGGAATGGAATGGAATGGAATGGAATGGAATGGAATGGAATGGAATGGAATGGAATGGAATGGAATGGAATGGAATGGAATGGAATGGAATGGAATGGAATGGAATGGAATGGAATGGAATGGAATGGAATGGAATGGAATGGAATGGAATGGAATGGAATGGAATGGAATGGAATGGAATGGAATGGAATGGAATGGAATGGAATGGAATGGAATGGAATGGAATGGAATGGAATGGAATGGAATGGAATGGAATGGAATGGAATGGAATGGAATGGAATGGAATGGAATGGAATGGAATGGAATGGAATGGAATGGAATGGAATGGAATGGAATGGAATGGAATGGAATGGAATGGAATGGAATGGAATGGAATGGAATGGAATGGAATGGAATGGAATGGAATGGAATGGAATGGAATGGAATGGAATGGAATGGAATGGAATGGAATGGAATGGAATGGAATGGAATGGAATGGAATGGAATGGAATGGAATGGAATGGAATGGAATGGAATGGAATGGAATGGAATGGAATGGAATGGAATGGAATGGAATGGAATGGAATGGAATGGAATGGAATGGAATGGAATGGAATGGAATGGAATGGAATGGAATGGAATGGAATGGAATGGAATGGAATGGAATGGAATGGAATGGAATGGAATGGAATGGAATGGAATGGAATGGAATGGAACCGGAATGGAATGGAATGGAATGGAATGGAATGGAATGGAATGGAATGGAATGGAATGGAATGGAATGGAATGGAATGGAATGGAATGGAATGGAATGGAATGGAATGGAATGGAATGGAATGGAATGGAATGGAATGGAATGGAATGGAATGGAATGGAATGGAATGGAATGGAATGGAATGGAATGGAATGGAATGGAATGGAATGGAATGGAATGGAATGGAATGGAATGGAATGGAATGGAATGGAATGGAATGGAATGGAATGGAATGGAATGGAATGGAATGGAATGGAATGGAATGGAATGGAATGGAATGGAATGGAATGGAATGGAATGGAATGGAATGGAATGGAATGGAATGGAATGGAATGGAATGGAATGGAATGGCCCGGAATGGAATGGAACTGGAATGGAATGGAATGGAATGGAATGGAATGGAATGGAATGGAATGGAATGGAATGGAATGGAATGGAATGGAATGGAATGGAATGGAATGGAATGGAATGGAATGGAATGGAATGGAATGGAATGGAATGGAATGGAATGGAATGGAATGGAATGGAATGGAATGGAATGGAATGGAATGGAATGGAATGGAATGGAATGGAATGGAATGGAATGGAATGGAATGGAATGGAATGGAATGGAATGGAATGGAATGGAATGGAATGGAATGGAATGGAATGGAATGGAATGGAATGGAATGGAATGGAATGGAATGGAATGGAATGGAATGGAATGGAATGGAATGGAATGGAATGGAATGGAATGGAATGGAATGGAATGGAATGGAATGGAATGGAATGGAATGGAATGGAATGGAATGGAATGGAATGGAATGGAATGGAGGCCCGGAATGGAATGGAATGGAATGGAATGGAATGGAATGGAATGGAATGGAATGGAATGGAATGGAATGGAATGGAATGGAATGGAATGGAATGGAATGGAATGGAATGGAATGGAATGGAATGGAATGGAATGGAATGGAATGGAATGGAATGGAATGGAATGGAATGGAATGGAATGGAATGGAATGGAATGGAATGGAATGGAATGGAATGGAATGGAATGGAATGGAATGGAATGGAATGGAATGGAATGGAATGGAATGGAATGGAATGGAATGGAATGGAATGGAATGGAATGGAATGGAATGGAATGGAATGGAATGGAATGGAATGGAATGGAATGGAATGGAATGGAATGGAATGGAATGGAATGGAATGGAATGGAATGGAATGGAATGGAATGGAATGGAATGGAATGGAATGGAATGGAATGGAATGGAATGGAATGGAATGGAATGGAATGGAATGGAATGGAATGGAATGGAATGGAATGGAATGGAATGGAATGGAATGGAATGGAATGGAATGGAATGGAATGGAATGGAATGGAATGGAATGGAATGGAATGGAATGGAATGGAATGGAATGGAATGGAATGGAATGGAATGGAATGGAATGGAATGGAATGGAATGGAATGGAATGGAATGGAATGGAATGGAATGGAATGGAATGGAATGGAATGGAATGGAATGGAATGGAATGGAATGGAATGGAATGGAATGGAATGGAATGGAATGGAATGGAATGGAATGGCCCGGAATGGAATGGAATGGAATGGAATGGAATGGAATGGAATGGAATGGAATGGAATGGAATGGAATGGAATGGAATGGAATGGAATGGAATGGAATGGAATGGAATGGAATGGAATGGAATGGAATGGAATGGAATGGAATGGAATGGAATGGAATGGAATGGAATGGAATGGAATGGAATGGAATGGAATGGAATGGAATGGAATGGAATGGAATGGAATGGAATGGAATGGAACCGAGGAATGGAATGGAATGGAATGGAATGGAATGGAATGGAATGGAATGGAATGGAATGGAATGGAATGGAATGGAATGGAATGGAATGGAATGGAATGGAATGGAATGGAATGGAATGGAATGGAATGGAATGGAATGGAATGGAATGGAATGGAATGGAATGGAATGGAATGGAATGGAATGGAATGGAATGGAATGGAATGGAATGGAATGGAATGGAATGGAATGGAATGGAATGGAATGGAATGGAATGGAATGGAATGGAATGGAATGGAATGGAATGGAATGGAATGGAATGGAATGGAATGGAATGGAATGGAATGGAATGGAATGGAATGGAATGGAATGGAATGGAATGGAATGGAATGGAATGGAATGGAATGGAATGGAATGGAATGGAATGGAATGGAATGGAATGGAATGGAATGGAGTGGAATGGAATGGAATGGAATGGAATGGAATGGAATGCGAATGGAATGGAATGGAATGGAATGGAATGGAATGGAATGGAATGGAATGGAATGGAATGGAATGGAATGGAATGGAATGGAATGGAATGGAATGGAATGGAATGGAATGGAATGGAATGGAATGGAATGGAATGGAATGGAATGGAATGGAATGGAATGGAATGGAATGGAATGGAATGGAATGGAATGGAATGGAATGGAATGGAATGGAATGGAATGGAATGGAATGGAATGGAATGGAATGGAATGGAATGGAATGGAATGGAATGGAATGGAATGGAATGGAATGGAATGGAATGGAATGGAATGGAATGGAATGGAATGGAATGGAATGGAATGGAATGGAATGGAATGGAATGGAATGGAATGGAATGGAATGGAATGGAATGGAATGGAATGGAATGGAATGGAATGGAATGGAATGGAATGGAATGGAATGGAATGGAATGGAATGGAATGGAATGGAATGGAATGGAATGGAATGGAATGGAATGGAATGGAATGGAATGGAATGGAATGGAATGGAATGGAATGGAATGGAATGGAATGGAATGGACTGGAATGGACATGAATGGATCACCAAGGAATGGAATGGAATGGAATGGAGTTCGGACCTGGAATGGAATGGGAAATGGAATGGAATGGAAGGAAGAATGGAATGGAATGGAGTGGAATGGATCTGAGGATCTCGAATGGAATGGAATGGAATGGACAGGAATGGAAGGGAGTGGAATGGCCCAGGAATGGAATGGAATGGATGATGGAATGGATTAGAGTGGAATGGAATGGAATGGAATGGAGATGGAATGGAATGGAATGGACAGGACAAATGGAATGGACAGGGAACGAAGGACATGGGGAATGGAA